>CABFWB010001063.1:76170-123414 GCA_902151455.1 Timema bartmani | reverse complement strand
TTATTACCTACATCCATGATATGTCGAGGACTACATAGTGAAAAAATTACGTTTACATTGATTAAAAAAACATCAAGTCTCTTCTTGCTCAGCAATTATGCTCATGGGCGCCCATAAATAGGTGATAAGGGTGGCTGGAGGCCCTTTACTACTCTGTAATATTTACTCTTTTTTGTTGTTGTTAATTTTCATGAAATAATAAAATTGTGTATTTGGTATTTGTCTGCAATTTGCTACTAACAACTTTGAATAATCGATATCCGAGCTAACAGATAAAAATGATAAAATGTAAATTTCCTCCCATTCCCTTTTCATCAGCTTTCCTTTCATTTTGTTCTGTTCAATAAACTTGCGAAAAATATGTTTCTTTTCAACGGGCTGGATTTTGTTTTTCTGTTAATTTTTCATAAATTTTATTTTTCTAAAATTAACTTTTGAAACAAATGATTAGCTCAGAATTATGTCCAAATACTCTAAAATTCATCTCCCACAAGGCTAACTAAATTCCTGAAATTTTCTCTCGGACGAGGGTTGCCAAACCACACGGCAGATGGGACTTCAATCCATCTCCCCATTTCGAGAAATCAGATGGGTGCCTTTGTGATGCTTCGCGTTGAGGCTTTATGTTCTTTTTAGTTAAAAATAATAATTTCACATCGTAAGAGGTCCGTGCTATGATCCTATTTCTTAGATATTCGGATATTTACGTAATTACCCCACAATGCCTCGCCTTCTCTCCCAGACTGTTTCTTTTTTAACTAACCAGTCTTGATGATCTGTTTTTTGCACGCCGCTCGCAGTCTTTAGCCGCACTGCCCCCAGAATACACTGTAAGTAACACGTGACTAAAGACTGGACCAGTGGTATCCTACGTCGGGACAAACATCGAACCGACGATACTTGTGTTTTTTTGTACTAGAACAAATTTTTTGCCTAGAAAATAAAAACCTGTGGCGTCCTCTAAATCTGTATTACGATACTGCTTGTCTAGTTGACGGGTTTTTCCCCCCAGTGTTATCTTGAAGTGAAAGCAGGTTAAATGCGAACATGAGTTTTCTTCTTCTTCATCCCATTCGTTTCGGTGGTTGTTTGGTCTAAGGCGCTACTCTCGCGATGGATTGCCTATGACGGGGATTGATTGTGGTTCGAATCTCGGTCGGGTTTACTGGGGATGGTTTTCCCTTTAAATGATTTCCCACTCTCTTTCCGCGCAGATGCGGGTACGCCTCCTTTAAATCAAACCTTCTTCATCCCTAGCCTATTAAAGTAGTTATTACATAAGCGTAAACCCGAATGGGGGGTGGGGGTGGGGGTAAGAAGCGGTGCTAAAACAAAAAACTTCTTCCAAAAATTTTCAACTGTTACTACATTTGATTTAAACTAAAATTAAACATGAATATATGAAGCGTACTAGGGAAAAGGGGGGAAGTCACAATACACACATTTTACAGTACATCTTTTATATCTCTAACCTCACAAGAGACCAAAGAAACACCTTTTTAAAATTAATTTAAATATGACAGAGACCTCTTTTAGCCACTATCTAAAGTACATTAAAAAGGTCTCATGATTGTCCAACAGATGGCAGCTCAATTTAAATATGACAGAGACCTCTTCAAACAATAATCCAAAGTACGTTATAAAGGTCTCATGATTGTCTAACAGATGGCAGCACTGGATCAATTTTAATTAATATTCATGGTAGGAGGCAATCGTATAGGACTGGCTGATCCCGTAAACTAGTTGAGGCCACTATCGCTAGGAGAAGCTTGTAATGACGTCACAGAGGAGTGTGCATGCGTGGGCGTGAAGTCCATAGAAAAGGAAGTGTAAAGTCTATGTAAAATTCGCCATTACTGTGTTTTGTTAGCACTTTGTCGTTTACTGTAAAGGAGTTTAAATAGGGTTTTCATTTTATAACGTAGTTTATTTATAAAACCACGAATTTAGTTACATTTGATTGAATTTGATACAAGAATGGTTTAATTAATATTCCGCAATAGAAAATTCATTGTGTTCTAAGTTTAACGTCCCGCTTTGAATCTTTTAGTCCGGCACTAACGCCGCGAGCGCTAGCGATGTGATTCTACTTGCTGACATTAGAGTGGCGTTTATACACTTATCCTTTTTCTATGATTAATATTTGACTTTCTCCATTTTTTATCTTGTACAGTACCTTTGATATGCTATCAATGATGAAAAATGTAAGTTACCACAGTGTTATCTATGAACAATATTGTAATCTATGCTACTTACAACTGTAATCTGCTACCCTGAGTCGTACAGTCATCAAAAGTGTTGTGTGATTGGTGGCAACCAGCTATTTCATTGGTCTTTGATGTCACGTAGCAGCAAACCTATGTTTTCATACCCCTTTTTAACAGGGGTTTAAGGGTCCCTTACCCACTCTTAAATTTAATCCCCGACACGCGACTGTCCCCTAAATGTCAGTTTTGGAATTGACAAATTTTATTTCTCGGTGAGCGTTCTATCCATAGGTGTCATTAGTGGGATGGAATAGAGGGGGACACAATCCCCCTCTCCTTAATAATTTATTCAAATGGGACATCATTAGTACCGTTAAAAAACTGTAAATTATTGTTTTATTTCAGAAAATTGAAAATCTACCTCAATGCATAAATAATTAAAGTAACAATTAATTATGTGTTTTGTATAGCTATTATATTATTTGTTAAGGAATAAGTTTTATGTTAAAGTTTAGAGTAAGAATGAATTTATTCAGTCCTCTTCTGCCCCTCCTCCTTTCAATAAATTAAGATTTACTTAAGTTTCTAAGTCCAGCAATTCACTTTTGAAAATATTGCTCGTATTATCATATTAATGAACATGAAGTTTACATAAGACACAGCATAAGATTTTTTTTAAGATAATAAGCTTTATCCTCAGTGGTCTTGAAATAAAGTGCTTGCATCACGACCTGAAATTCATGGGTTCAAACTCCTCTGAGGACCAGCAGTGGAATTTTTTTACCGAGCGATGAAAATCCATAGCGCAACCTCCTACGGATGGGAAGTAAAGTCGTAGGGTGCATGTATAGGTAAATATTTCTAGTGAGACGCCTTTCCAAACAAATGTGTAGGTTCTTTCTCGCTCGCTCAAAGAAATTCAGTTCGTAAATCAACGGGAATAATTTCATGATTTCTTTAGTACAGTGGGATTTTCTCCTATACTCCATTCGTGGTAGGAATTACTCTCTGAAAGGTCTTTTTTCCTACCAAAATCCTACTGTATAATAGCTTTCTGGTAGGAAAAAAGACCTTTCAGAAAATAATTCCTACGGTGAACAGACTTTAGATGGAGTGGGCGTGTGTCACCAGCTCTCCAGCCAGATCCAGACGGGCGAGGGTAGCAAATCAAACCAAACTTTTGGGTTTTAGTCAAATGGGTCTTTCAATGAAATAGATAAAAAAAATTTACTTCAAGATAAAACTGATAAAACACTAATAAAACTGTTTGTTTTTTTCACGGTGGTTTTCTTCATACTGTCTGTCGCTTTTAGAACATAATTTTTTCCAGTAGTTTGTAGAGCTTTAACAATGATGTGTACCCATTCCACCATTTAGGAACAATGCACGTATTTATTACACACTTTTCGTGTTTTTTATGTGACGACTGTAGTTATAAGTTCACTTACAAGACATTCATTTCCATGTGTAGTGTTACATTGTGTCATTAATGAAAACTATTGAAATTTAATGTATTTTATTCAATAAACTAATTATTAATGTGTGAAATATAATTAATTCGTTCAATCTAATTATTTCGTTCAATTTAATTTATGTTACAACTCAACTTATTTATGCAATCCAGTTATTTCATTTAATTTAATTAGTTAGAAAAACTTAACATATTTATTCATTTCAATTTTGTGTGTTTTTTTTTTGTTTTTTTTTTAGAAAAAAAGGTAAGTGTTAATAATGTGTGAAAAAAACGTGGAGGTAGTATGAAAATAATTAACACTTTTAAAATAAAATATGGTTCGATTGGACACAAATATTTTTCAAATCGTACATACAATTGGTTTTTAACAAACAAGATGTATTACTAATAGCCATTAATGATTTTTTTGGACCGAGTTTTTTTTTAAATATATGTATGCATTTGGCATTAATACAAATGACGTTTATATCGATTGGTTTTTTTTAAATCTTTTTAACTCGAAACTAAACATAATTTGTGTTACTGTCATGTTATATTTAGCTAGTTAAAGTTCACTTTTTAATGATAAGCATAGTTTTTTATTATTCAGTTAGATTTTTTATAGTTTAAAAACCAATTTACTACAAGATAAATGGTTAGAGAAGAACATTTTATAAGTTTGACAATATTATTTTATTTGGATGCATAGCTTAAAGGTGGTTTAGTTTGTATTTTGTATTTAAAAATATTAATACATATATTGTAGATTTTTTGGTGGTATATATTTAAAGTAAGGTTTTATCCACGTTTAAAATACTTGAGGACTCAAATACACGACGTGAACGTAACTCTTGAATTATTACATTCCAGGTTCGCTTCGTAATGGACGAGAGCATAACTTTGTCAGAGCTACTTGGTTTGAATCTCCACGAGTGCGAAGAGGAGGTCAAAAATATTGTCGATAGAGGTAATGGCAGACACAATTATTTTTTACCTTCTGGAAACTCCTTGTTTATGTTTTTGATTTTTATCAAGATGCTGCTGTTTTGTTTCCTGTTAGGTTTAACATCTACGATGAACGCAAGCTAATGTCATAACCATGTTAAAAGACAATTTAAAGACCTCTGGAGTGCCTTTCATACTCAGTGGCGTAAATAGAATGAGTTTAAACTGTACATATAAAGTCCGCCATAGTTAAATATCCCCACAGTTGTCCCCGGTATACTCTGGGTGATGTCCTTTAGTGACGTCAGGAGGTGTGGTCCTGAGGTCATGTCATCGTGTTCAAGGAGCCGAAGGGGGTGTAGAAGGGATAGAACCTAGTCTCTCTCATTGGCTGTGGCGAGGGGAATACCCAGGTTAAGACCAGGAGAGGGGGAGGAGCTTGGAGAGTCTTAAGCTGGGAACACACTGCCGTCACGTCACGTGAGCTCATGTGACCTCATACAGTAGAGATATGACGTGACGTGCTGTACATGCTCACACTATAGTCACGTCATGTCACTCAACATGCGCTCTCGTTTCGTTTTCAGTAATACGTTTCTTATCTAAAGTTCTTCATTCTTGGACTAACCATGGAGAAAAGTGGATCAAGCAGTTCATCTGAGTTTGAAGAAGAGTTGGAAAATGCTTGTGCAGTATTAGTGGCTAATACAGTGGCTCGTAGGAAAAGGGTGTGGGTGCATCAAGTAAATTTGAAAAGGAAGGAGAAGGGCGAGCTTTATCATTTGGTTAAGGAACTTAAAGAACACCCAAGTCGATATGAAATGTATTTTAGAGTGACAAAGGAAGAATTTCAGTTCTTACATGATCTTATAAAGGAGCTTGGCTACGCACTTTTTCAATAAGCATTTCCTCCATAATTAACACAGTCTAACAACCAAGAAAACTAAATGACTTGTCCACTGACGACACTTCAACGGACTCACGGCTCACGAAATATGTGCTGCCGCAGATATTGTGAGAGCGCGTGAGGGCGTGACGAGACATGAGGAGACATGACCTCACGTGACGTGACGCCAATGTGTCCCCACCTTAAGGAACCAATGAGAAGACTGTAGAACTGGTACTGAACTACCCTTACTTTATCCAGCCGTGAAAGAGATGTCTATGGAGAAGACCCTGAGGGAGCTGGACGCCACCTGGTCCCGGATGGAGTTTGAGCAGGAGATCCACCCCCGCACCAACTCCACCCTCCTTAAAGCCAGTGAGGAGCTCATAGAGACACTGGAGGATAACCAGGTGAGGTGGGCGTTCCTCTTCACAACGGGCGAGGGAGATAATCATCACTCCCTTACTCACATACTCACACTAGTTTGCCATGGAGTATTTCTCCTCCAAACGAATATTTACCCTCGCGTCAGAACAGAGCTGAGTATGCCAGCAATTATCTATCCCATGATTTTGATAGGAACCCTGTTCCAGAAACCCTTTATTTATATCAGAATGCTACTTGATAGTAGTATTTTGGTAAGATAAAGGGCCTTTTAGAACGGATTTACTACAACAATTTTGGAAGGCTTTTTTCTTTCCTTAATGCGACTCCACATTAAGATTCTAAGAAATGAGGCCTTACAGAACGGGATTCTTTCCAAAATAAGTGTATAATTGTGCCACTGTCTTTATAATAAATCGATGTATCTCGAGAAATAAAATATTTCTCTCAATTCCCAAACAATTTTTAAGTTCAAACCACCTTCTCTTTAATTTCATAAGCTCGTAAGCTCGTGTTTTTAGAAAAAAAAAAAACATCTGTTTCCTCTACTCAGGTCCAACTGCAGAACCTGATAACTTCCAAGTTCATTGCCCACTTCCTGGGAGAGGTGTCAGCGTGGCAGTCCAAGCTTTCCGTCGCCGACCAGGTCATCACGATCTGGTTCGAGGTCCAGAGAACCTGGATGCATCTCGAGTCCATCTTCATGAGCTCGGAGGACATCAGAAAACAGCTGCCCGAGGACTCGGACCGGTTTGATAGGATCGACACAGAGTTCAAGGTTCGCCTGAGTGTCATCCCACGGCAGTCACCTTGTGGTGTGGCGGGTCACCGGGTCCATGACTCTTTTGTGATGTGCCAGCAGATATTAAGGATCTGCGAGTAATAGAATTTTCAATCTGAGACCAGGATTTAAATCGGCCTCCAACTCGATAGATTTGTAGTCCTGGAAATTTTGAGTTTGTTGTGTTTCTTCTGATGGATGACTCATTATTTATCCTTCCCTCCATTTACCCACAAGGTGATCATTAACTTATACTCCACCTCTGCCTGGGATATTCACTTATTTTACTAATGGGAAAGAAGGGATTTAGTAGGAGGTTCGGGGTTCAATCCTCGGTCCCGGCACAGATTTATCTGATTGCCAAACACTTCTTTCATCTCTGACAAGACGTGTATTAATCACAACTTGTGAATGTGTGGAATGCCAGGCTCTCCACAGTGGTTCGGATCTCCACGTTAAACTGTAGGTCCTCCATTTCATCTCAAAATCACCCTACCATTACACATTAGCGTAAGTGCATATAACCCGAATGGGTAGTAAGACGCGGTGCTAATAATAATTGTAGGAGGTCTCCCAAAATTGCTAGGAGAAAACATAGGTGCGTCTGGCCAGATTATAATCCAGCACATCACAATTTTGAAATTCAGTGAATTTGTTGGCTTCCTCCAGAATTTGTTCCCGCGATAAGGTCCTGTCCCCACTCGTTAACCCCAAAGTCGACACTTGTGCCAACAGGTGATGATGGAGGATATAGCCAAGACCCCCAACGTGGTAGAAGCGACCAACAAGACGGGTCTGATCCACCAGCTGGAGGTACTGCAAGGTGAGCTCACGCTGTGTGAGAAGGCCCTGGCCGAGTACCTGGAGACCAAGAGGCTGGCCTTCCCCCGCTTCTACTTCGTGTCATCCGCGGACCTCTTGGACGTACTCTCCAATGGGAATCAGCCGCAGGTGGTCGCCAGGTCTCTGATCCACATTTATTTCTCAATACACACAACTGCACACCTCCTGAACGTCCTGTACAAATGGAAATCCCCTGAATTTGGTCACCAGGTCAATGGTTCTTTGTTCAGTAGCAGCAGACATTAGTGATCTGTGAGTACTTGAATTTTCGATCTGAGAAAAAGAATTTAATAGATACTTTGGCTCAAGCTTTATATATTTACATTAGATTTTTTAGCATCGCATCTTCTATTCGCTACGGTTATATACTTATTTACTAGTTACTCTTAAGTGTTAGGAATGATGACGTGTTAATTTAGAGGAAGCCTACCCGCATTTGCGTGAAAGGAGAGTGGAAAGCCATTTAGGGATATCTGTCATCATTACATCTGACTGGAATTTGGATCCCAATTTCCCCTTCATCGTTATTACGATATACTGCGAGAGTGACGCCTTAGAACATGTGGCCACCCAAGTTGGTGTTTCTGGTGATAGATAGCTCGGTGATTGTTCTTCTCTCTTATTGACTGTTCGTAAAACGTACAAATGATGGGAGGAAGAGCAGTAAGAGGTAAATAAGAACCCCAAAAAGAAGAGAGTTTGCACATGGCTATTGGAATGTTGTCGAGCAAACTGGTTTTTGAATTGAGGAGGGTATGAGAAAACACAAATAAGGTATGAAAAGCTATTCACCATAGGGCTGGCAGAACAAAAATAAAGAAAGTGTTCTATCAACAAATTAAAATAATAACTTATTTCCTTAGTATGAGGAAGATGTCAATATCTTGGGTGATACCCCAAGCTTACAACTGCATTCCAGATGGGCAGGAGATTAGAGGGGCTGCTTATAGTTATATATTTCCACCCAACCCTATTTTTATGTATTTTGTTCAAAACTGTTATCTAAGGAACATCAAACTGAATAATAACTAATTTCTTCAAATTTCCACCGTTTCCGGGCAATTGGCCAAAATCTTACCAATGTTCTCTGGTTTTCAGGTATACCCCCGAATTCTATTTTAAGCTAACTGATTTAAATCTGACAAAATTCCTCATATTTCCAAACAGCTGAACTAAGTCCTGTTGTCTCTGGTCAGCTGATAGAAGTACCCTTGTTTACAGGAAGCTGATACCAAATCTTTCTTATTCCAGGCAGCTGACCAAACTGTTCGATTCGATGGCCCACCTAAAGTTCATCCCGGACGAGGCCGGTCAGTTGACCAAGAAATCTCTCGGCATGATCGCCAAGGACGGGGAGTACGTCGAGTTCGACCACGAGTGCGACTGCAGCGGACCAGTGAGTAGAACACGGGCAGAGTTGGGGGAGCAGTCAGAACACCTGACTTTGAGAAAAGGGGTCGGGCTTGTCAGATTCACAAGAATGACAGCGGACCGGTTAGTATATGGGCTATAATCACTTCGTATATGGGCATTGTTGGGTGAGCGATCAACACTCCTAGCTCTAAGCCAAATTATGGGGCTTTATTGGCATTTTCCTCTCTCAAAGATTATTTTGGGGAAGAATCTTCAACTAAACCTAATTCCTCGAGGTAGTATAAGGAAGGACAAAATTATATTTTGAAATATGAACTGGTAGCTGTATGGTATAATTTTTATACGGAATTATATTGGTTATTTGACCACATTTGTGGTCTAGCGGTCAGAGTTCCTGGCTACAGATATAGAGGTCCTGGGTTAAATTCCAGACTCTTTTTAGATTTTATGCGAAGCAGTAGGTCTGGAACGGATACAACTCGGATTCTTGATAACAAATAAGGGGCTATTTGAATGTAGAAGATCTGGTCCAGAAAACTGAGATTGACCTCTATCCACAGAAGTTGGTATTAGCTTCACCAACAGATGTGACCGCTTGGTCGATTTGGCTTGATTGTAAGCTGATGCCATGAAGTCTTTCTATTGGTGATGTAAGTTATTTAACCTAGAACAACATTAAGGACACCACCGCGTCACTAGACCGACACCTTAAATAAGTCAGAGACATTCCCAAATGGGAAATCACCTGCCGTGCTAGGGCCTGGCATCCACTTATCTGGAAGAACATTTACCTCTTATGAGGCTCCTCCAACTCATCATGGATGTCCTTAGAACGTAGCCACGCACGTAAAGCGTGCGCAGTAGGAATTTTAGGAACCGATGGTGACAAAAGATTTGTGTTGGATCCCTAGGTGGAGGTGTGGCTGAACCGCCTCCAGAGCGCCATGAGGAGTACGATCCGTCATTACTTTGCGGAGGGCATGTTGGCGTACGAGGAGAAGCCTCGGGAGCAGTGGTTGTTCGACTACCCCGCCCAGGTGTCCCTGTGCGGCACACAGATCTGGTGGTGCACCGAAGTCAACATCGCCTTCTCGAGGTTCGAGGAGGGATACGAGAACGCCCTCAAGGACTACCAGAAGAAACAGGTGCGGCTGTGTGTGGAGGAACCGGGAACAAGAAGCACAGAAATAAAGGGTCGTATCTAGTTTTGTTTGGGTTCACCCGGGGATGGGAAGGAAGTCATGGCTCGAAGCCCGGAGTGGTATTCTGAAGTGGTTGAAGCACAGCATTATTTTAAATGTTAACTTTAGCAGGATTTATTAAGTTACACTGATGGACGTACTGAAGCGTCACTTGTTATCAATTTCAAAAACAAGTGTACAATAAATTTTGTGTTTTTTAAGAATATATGATCCTTCCATAAAATAACTACCTGTTGTGAATAGGACAGTTCTTTAAAAATTTACCTGACCCGTGTTGCAGTTTTTTAACACTGCGAAAGCGACTTTGGCCGATTTCTGTCTAACAAGGGGAATCGCCCGAGAGGAATGGATGCTCCGTTTGTACCGCTGCGAGTGTTAAACACTAGCGCGGTCAAAGATTTGGAGATGAACTAGTTACTCCAACTCAACTTCCATTATTTACATTCCTTCTTTAAATGCTAACCAGAACCAAGGTGTGGAATAAATTAACACTAATTTTTAATTTGTGATCTTTCATCTAAACAAAACCCAGCATAACCATTGGTAGGGAACGTAAAGCTACCTTGACCCGAATACAATATATTTAAATATTTATATCTAGCACTGAGATATAACTAATGTCCGTAAATTCAGGGTCACCAGGTCTATAATAATCTGGCCAGGAGCAGAACCAAAGACGTCTGGACGGATACGACCCGTGCCGTTATATGGTTTTTATGGTATAAAATATTTTCCCCTCTCCATCCTCGCTAATGTGGATATATTTCCTCCTAATTTCTACTTTTCTCAACCCAACCCCACCAATGTAAATATATAGCTATTCAAGAGGGTTTGTAAGATCTGGACAGCCCGCAATAGAGATAACTGATCTCTATGACACGCTGATTAAATATTATTTTATATGTCTGAACTGTCCTGTAGATATCTCAGCTGAGCACGCTGATCTTACTCCTGATCGGCGAGTTGACAAAACAGGATCGTCAGAAGATCATGACCATCTGCACGATAGACGTACACTCCAGAGACGTTGTGTCCAAGCTTATACAGAGCAAGGTGGAGAGTTCTACAGCCTTCCAGTGGCAGTCCCAACTCAGACACAGGTGAAAGACTTTATGGTCCCTTCCCGACAGAGGTGAATTACTTTACAGTACCTGCCTGACACAGGTGAACGACTTTAAGGTCCCTTCCCGACACAGGTGAACGACTTTACGGTACCTGCCCGACACAGGTGAACGACTTTACGGTTCCTTCCCGACACAGGTGAACGACTTTACGGTACCTGCCCGACACAGGTGAACGACTTTACGGTTCCTTCCCGACACATGTGAACGACTTTACGGTCCCTGCCCGACAGAGATGAATTACTTTATGGTCCCTGCCCGATAAAGGCGAATTACTTTACGGTCCCAGCTCAGACACAGGTGAATTAGTTTGCGTGGGATACAGGGGAATGACGTTCTAGGCTTTGAGTTCAAGGTGTTTGTTTTTAAAAGTGTATTAAGCAGTAGTCAATATTAATCTCTCTTTGCTTCCCTAAACTCCTGTACCTGTTTGCGATGTTACGTAGATGGGACGAGAAAGAAAGGGACTGCTTCGCCAATATCTGTGACGCTCAGTTCCGATACTGCCATGAGTACCTAGGTAACACCCCCCGGCTTGTCATCACCCCCCTCACTGACAGATGTTACATCACTCTCACTCAGGTGAGTCGCCAACTTCACTTATATGTTTGCAGTTTTTATTACAAAACAGTGTGTTGGTTAAAATAAATAAAATATTTCTCCACACTAGAAACAAAGAGTATAATTTTCTTCACAAGGTGATATCAACATTTGTTGAATATCTTGTCAAGGGTGTCCTGGAATTTAATAACAACTTTTCTCTTCTTATCATTTAAAAAGTTTATCATATAATGCCGCTATGCTCATGACAAATATTCAACAACTGTTGATATCACCGTGTGGAGGAAATTAAACTCTTGGTTTCTACGGGAGCAGTATTTTATATACTTGTAACAGTTTTAAATATTTTCACTTTAACTTAAATTGTACATTTTTTTAAAAGAATCGTGGATCCTAAATAAAATTTAAGATTTAGATTTGAGAAATATATGATTTTACCCATCTATATTTAAAATTAAAGTTAAAAATTACGAAAAAATGTAAAGTCATGATTTTAGTCACCCATGTTCCTTGTTCTGATGAACTCCATAGCTCTCTTTGGTATTTTTTTTAATGAGCGTTATTGTTCTTGTTTGTCTAGTCCCTTCACCTGATAATGGGCGGGGGCCCCGCTGGGCCAGCTGGGACAGGAAAGACTGAGACAACCAAGGACTTGGGCCGGGCGCTAGGGATCATGGTCTACGTGTTCAACTGCTCCGAGCAGATGGACTACAAGGTAGGTTCCCTCGTTCAGACTTCTAGGACCAGGGACCGGTATGGGCAATACGCAAGGAAGAAGGGCCCCATACGACTGAGAGTCCATCAAATTTCAATCAAATTAATACATGATACTAGCTGGAGCATTGGCGCCACAAGTGTAAATTTTGCAATAACAGTTTCAAGCTGTAACTTATAGATTTCTTAGAAATATAGCTCAAGATGTATAAAACCTAAATGGCCATTCTTTATATAAGCTTATTCTTCTAGGGGGGTGTCTGCTTTGGAATTACCTACTTTCACACAGGGAAGAACATGACAAATAAAATAAAAAATATATAAAAAATGGGGTTAGGGTAAGAGGGTGGATGGGGGTGAGAGTATGGAACTAAACCTAACGTTGAAAGTTCTACCAAATTATATCGCCTGAAGGTTTGGTGGGGGATGACGTCACGGAGGGAAACCAACGTTTGCAAGATACCTCGCGGCCTAAGAGAGAAAAGAAATATACACGTTCTATTCGTGATGAAAAGAAGGTTGAAGGTCAATATTTGCTACGGGGCCGCACACACTACTGTAAACAATAAAACCGTCTATTCACGACAGGCTTTAGTCCCCTCACAGCCATTGTTGGCTTGTTAACAGTCTTGCGGTAATATCTACAAGGGTCTGGCCCAGACCGGAGCCTGGGGCTGTTTCGACGTCGTCTCCCCTAGAGACCTAGGCTTTCCAATCATTTTTGTTCTCGATGGTATATGGTGTAGATTATAAGATAGGGTCATAATGTAATCAGTTAAGGTAATATTGCTACCATTCAGGATAAAGGAGTGTATAATCGTCCTACACCTTAGCTCAGTCGGTAGCGTGTCTGTCTGTCTGTCTACTGAAATAAGAATCCCGTGTTTGATTCCCGAAATGGCCAAAATATATATCAACGGTAAAACATGGGTTTACTCTTTCACAGTGAAAAATTAACGGCCAGGGTATGAATGTTGTGTCTGAGATAGATTTAAGTGAGTTTATATGTCGTGTGTTGATATAATCAGTTGGTTCAGAAAGTACATGTTAAATACCTCAAATAAGTGAAAAATTAAATGTATAATTCACTGTACAAGCGTTAGATCCCTCCCATATTAATTGACCTTTAAAGACAATAAGCATACCTCCGTTTCTTACATTATTGTTCACTCGGGTCACTGTGTCTTAAGGATGCCATAAGGGACAAGAAGCAGACCTTCAACTTCATGGGGGAGACCATCAACCTGACCCCCACGGTAGGGATCTTCATCACCATGAACCCTGGGTACGCCGGGAGGACAGAGCTACCGGAAAACCTCAAAGCTCTCTTCAGGTCGGTCTTCTTAGGCTGTTCTAGATAAAACAACTCCAACTAGACGTCTTAAGATAGTCCTGCTGTAACTAGATTAGATTTACAATCTAGGAGTATTAAGTATCTTTTTTCAGCACATATTGGTCATGTTAGCAGTAAAGTTGATGCACTGTCTAGGAGTAATAGGTATATTATTGAAGCACACCTTGGCTGTATATTTGATGAATAATCTAGGAGTATTAAGCTTATATTTGCAGCAAACGTTTGCTATAGATTAGATGCACCATCTAGGAGTAATAAGCCTATGGTTGCAACACACGTTGGCTGTATATTTGATGCTCAATCTAGAAGTAATAAGCCTATGGTTGCAACACACGTTGGTTGTAGATTTTGAAGTACCATCTACGAGTAATAAGCCTATGGTTGCATCACACGTTAGCTGTAGATTTGATGCTCCATCTAGAAGTAATAAGCCTATGGTTGAAGCACACGTTGGCTGCATGCTTGATGCACCATCTAGGAGTGCTAAACCTACTGATGTGGCATACGTTGGCTGTAGATTTGATGCGCCATCTAGGAGTAATAAACATATGGTTCAGCACACGTTGGTCATGTTTGCAACATATTTGGTTCACAATCTAAGAGTATTAAGGCTGTTGTCCCCACAGACCCTGCGCCATGGTGGTCCCGGACTTTGAGCTGATCTGCGAGATCATGTTGGTGGCAGAAGGTTTCCAAGAGGCTCGAATCTTGGCCCGGAAGTTCATCACCCTCTACACGCTGTGTAAGGAGCTGTTGTCCAAACAAGACCACTACGACTGGGGGTTGAGGGCCATCAAGTCAGTCCTGGTGGTGGCAGGGTCTCTTAAGGTCAGTCAGCTCCAACCCCCACCCCAGTACACAGCCTATAGTATAGTAACTGAGAGATGGCGTTGTTAAAACGAACACATTCAAATAAAACTACGCTCAGTCATAAGCTCTTATATCAAGATGATAGGGGAGAGATCCAATCTATAGTATAATTACTGAGAGATGTTGTTAATAAAACACACACGTTCAAATTAAAATAAAATAAATGTTAAAATAAATTGGTCGAGGAATTTGGCAGCTATCGCAGAACAAAGGTCTGGAGAGACAGCCAGACAATATGCAAGATTTTCTAGTTAAAACAGGACCTAGCTACGCTCAGTCAATAATGATAATCCTGGCCTATGTGATCTTGTGGTCCAAGTTCCTGGCTACAGATACAAAGGTCATGGGTTCGATCTCCGGCGCTTTTATATTTTCTGTAAAGCAGGGGGTGAAGAACGGAGACCTCGTGAGGACAAACGAGGAGCTACCTGAATGAAAAAATAGTGGCTCTGATATAGAAAACTGAGATTAACAGCTGTAGGGTTCGTTGTACTGACCACATGACATCCTCTATCCCCAAAAGTTGGCATTATTTTCACCAACAGATGGCGTCCACTCGGTCGGAATGGGTTGACGCTATGGAGTTTATGAAATTTTTAGAGTTTTTTTATAGCAAAAATCTTAGTTTATTTATTGAAGGTGGCAAATCGCTCCCCTCACACATCTGGTAAATAACCTTGAGATGACCTAGCGTCCCTTGTTCCAGCGGGGTGACCCTGGCAGACCCGAGGAGGAGGTGCTGATGAGGGCCCTCAGAGACTTCAACGTCCCGAAGATAGTGACCGATGACGTGCCAGTGTTCATGGGTCTCATCGGGGACCTGTTCCCGGCCTTGGACGTCCCGAGGAAGAGGGACCTGGAGTTCGAGAGGACGGTAAAACAAGCGGCCTCGGATCTGCAGCTTCAGCCGGAGGACAACTTCATCCTCAAGGTCACCTTCGCTTGTGTGCAGGGATGTCCAAAAGGACACAAGTTCGTGCGGCCGATTGATATTCATGAATTAGTCTCTATTTCCCCCCGCTAGGAAGCACTAATATGATGGCATGAATGAGGGGTTGAAGGGGTTGCTTATTTGGAGATTTCGAACCAATTTTGCGAAGCTGACTCCATCTTAATTTGACGCACCCAGGCAGTCTAAGCACTATGACACTCGGACACCAATGTACGAAATAGAAAGAGAGGGAAGAAAATGAGTATAAATAAAATGCACCCTTGACAAACAGTGACATAATATATGAGGCAAAACTAGTTGGGTTTTTTTTTACATTTTTGCAGGTTGTCCAGCTGTGAGCTAGTCCAGTACCCTCCATGTGTACAGGTTGTCCAGCTGTGAGCTAGTCCAGTACCCTCCATGTGTATAGGTTGTCCAGCTGTGAGCTAGTCCAGTATCCTCCATGTGTACAGGTTGTTTCAGCTGTGAGATAGTCCAGTATCCTCCATGTGTACAGATTGTCCAGCTGTGAGATAGTCCAGTATCCTCCATGTGTACAGGTTGTCCAGCTGTGAGATAGTCCAGTATCCTCCATGTGTACAGGTTGTCCAGCTGTGAGCTAGTCCAGTACCCTCCATGTGTACAGGTTGTTCAGCTGTGATTTAGTCCAGTACCCTCCATGTGTACAGGTTGTCCAGCTGTGATTTAGTCCAGTATCCTCCATGTGTACAGGTTGTCCCGCTGTGAGCTAGTCCAGTATCTTCCATGTGTACAGTTTGTCCAGCTGTGAGCGAGTCCAGTATCCTCCATGTGTACAGGTTGTCCAGCTGGAAGAGCTGCTGGAAGTGAGACACTCCGTGTTCGTGGTGGGTAACGCCGGCACCGGGAAGACCCAGGTCTGGAAGACGCTGTTCCGAACCTACCAGAACATGAAACGCAAGCCGGTCTTCAACGACCTCAACCCCAAGGCCGTCACCAACGACGAGCTGTTCGGGATAATCAACCCGGCTACCCGCGAGTGGAAGGACGGTGAGTACCCACGCAGATGAGGGTGTCAGGCTCGCGATTGCCGAGGGGTTCTTACGTGATGGACGGTTTCGATTCGCTACCGGGGTGCTGGGATAGTTTCTGAACCAACTGATCGTATCTGCACAACGACTTATAAACTAACTAAAATCCAGAACATACACAACATCCAGCCCCCTTTGCCGTTAATTCATCATTCTGAAAGGGGTAAATCAACATTCCAGTGACGATGAATTTTTCATCCATGTCAGGAAACAGACATAGGACCCTTAGCTCAGTAGACAGATTCCCTAATTACTGAGCTAAGGTGTTCGTTCTACATGTAAATTATCACAGTGTTTTTACCTTTACTCCCAAGGATTAACACCTTCCCATTCCCTCCTAAATTATTGACTCTTATTAGGGCCGCCCTTAGGGGTGTCGAATTGTGCGGCCGCACAGGGCCCCGTAATCCGGTAGGCCCCAAGTGGGAGTAGGTCCTTTGTATAGGAAAACTAACAAATAAGTTAATGTCAGATCAATTAAACATAATCACATAATCACGTGGTTTGATTTATTAAACAAGTGAAGATAGTTGCCAGTTTTAACTCAACCGATTTGCATTTGTCCGTCAGTGGTGGGAATGTCTCATGATAACTTTGGAGCGCATAAACCGATTTATTTCAAATTTGGTAAAGTTGTTCTTTGTGCTTTTTTTTACAGACATTATTCGTTGGGGGGAGGGGGATCTAACCAAGGGTTGGGCAGAAATCAACCCTTATCTGTATTAAAGTACGGCTTCTAACAATAATTATTATATATTGTATTTATCCTTATTCCATTCTCTGATACCTTGTACGTCTGAAAGGTGGTTTATAGGTGAAAACTACTGTAATAACATAAACCAAAAATTGCTATTTTTTGTTAATTTTTGAGGGGTGGGGATTTGGGGAAGAGATGAGGCAGATGATTGTGAGCCACCACAAACCAAGTTTTCCCAGAGCCCCGATCCTGCCCTGATCCTCAGCCACGAGTAGTTTGACCAGAAGGAATGTTTCCCCTCAGCCACGAGTGGTTTGACCAGAAGGAATGTTTCCCCTCAGCCACGAGTAGTTTGACCAGAAGGAATGTTTCCCCTCAGCCACGAGTGGTTTGACCAGAAGGAATGTCTCCCCTCAGCCACTAGTAGTTTGACCAGAAGGAATGTTTTCCCCTCAGCCACAAGTGGTTTGACCAGAATGAATGTTTCCCTCAGCCACAAGTGGTTTGACCAGAAGGAATGTTTCCCCTCAGCCACTAGTAGTTTGACCAGAATGAATGTTTCCCCTCAGCCACAAGTGGTTTGACCAGAAGGAATGTTCCCTCCCTCAGCCACGAGTAGTTTGACCAAAAGGAATGTTTTCCCCTCAGCCACAAGTGGTTTGACCAGAAGGAATGTTTCCCCTCAGCCACAAGTGGTTTGACCAGAAGGAATGTTTCCCCCCACAGGTCTGTTCTCGGTGATCATGAGGGAACAAGCAAACATCGTGGGGGATCAGCCCAAATGGATAGTCCTGGACGGGGACATAGATCCCATGTGGATAGAGTCTCTCAACACCGTCATGGATGACAACAAGGTGACAACCGCCGCGGTGGCCACGAAGTCTAAGGCGTCACTCTCGCAGTAAGACTAGAGTGCCGACGACGGGGAGATCGAGGTCAGGGTGTACTTAGGGTGGTTTATACAAAGATTGTTTTCCACTCTCCCTCCACGCAACTGTAGGTATACTTCCTGTAAATGTAACCTTACTAATTCCTAAAATCATCAGTGTAATTATTGCATAAACATATTTTTTTTAAAGCATCACGTTACCACATCCTCAACATTTAACAAACTTCGAGGACGTTCTGCAAGAATGAGGCTGAGTGTTGTTGAAGTGTTAGTTTAGTGCTAGTGTAGTATTAGTGAAGTTTATGTGACGAGAGCCACACGTTACAGAGAAGTTAGTGGTCATTTGAACTATAAATAACGTCAGAATGTTTCCAAAACAAGGATATATCTTCCATCTCGTGTATCTGACTACTGTTCCTGTGTCCCTGGCAGATCCTGACCCTGGCCAGTAACGAGAGGATTGCCCTCACGCCCTCTATGAGGCTCCTGTTCGAGATCTCCAGTCTGAGGACAGCCACTCCAGCCACCGTGTCCCGGGCGGGGATTCTTTACATCAACCCGCAGGACCTTGGCTGGAACCCGTCAGTGAACGTCCATCTTTTGTTATCCTCCAATGAACCTCCATCTTCTGTTATACTCCAATGAACCTCCATCTTTTGTTATCCTCCAATGAACCTGCTTCATCTTCTGTTATCCTCCAATGAACCTCCATCTTCTGTTATCCTCCCATGAATCTCCATCTTCTGTTATCCTCCAATGAACCTGCTTCATCTTCTGTTATCCTCCCATGAAGCTCCATCTTCTGTTATCCTCCAATGAACCTGCTTCATCTTCTGTTATCCTCCAATGAACCTGCTTCATCTTCTGTTATCCTCCAATGAACCTGCTTCATCTTCTGTTATCCTCCAATGAACCTCCCTTCTGTTATCCTCATACACTCCCCTCACAGAACCACCCTTAAAACTACGAGTCTGTGCATGAGACAAACCTGGTTACCTCAGTGGTAGAGCATTGGCGCGCTGAGCCGAGAGTTCTTATAACCAACTCATGTTTCCTGTCATTTATAAATAATAGGATTGGGGTCGGGTTATTGGCTGATTACTGCACAATCGACTGCCAGGGGTCGATTAAATATTTATACAGTGAGATATCTAAGTTGCGTACACCTTCTGCGATCAGAAAAATGTCCGTTTTTAAGAAGTGTTCGTTACATTTTTTGAAAAAAATATATCTATGTTTAAAAAAAATCGTAATGTTTGAAACTCTAGGCTGCAGATATTAACATCAAATATAATTACTGCATTGTGCAGTTTTGTATGCAGGATAATTATGACAAGTAAATAAATAATTAACTAAACTTTCTCTACAGATTGTATTATACACAGAACAATACATATGTAAAATTAAATGTGAACAGTAGGCCTTCTGTCCTATAGGCCTATATGTGTGCAAGAGCACAGCTGGGACAGCTCCCGTGAATGGCGCGGAAAGGGAAGTAGAAATGACCTTGAAGTACCGTAGTCATTATTGCTACGTGGACTATTTTATAAACTTACCTATTCCACGCGAGACAATGGAATCCCTGACTTTCCTACAGAAAAATACTGTATATGGACCGTTGTTTTAAAAATTTTGTCCGCTGTTAAGAGATTTGTATGCGTAGATATGCATCTCTTAGTGGTGCCGCGCGTCCGTTACTGGGAAAGTCCGTTACTGGGAAAGTTGTTTCACCGTAGGAGGAAATGTTATTTTTGCCGGGGAAATTTAAACTGTCCGTTATAAAGATGAATCCGTTATTAAGAGGGTGTCTGTTAATGGAGATTTTGCTGTATTATTAATATTATAAATCTGTCATTGTGTACACCCCATATTAATGTCTAGTTATACTAAATTTCAGCCCCGTACATTAACTAATTTACCTTAACAATTGTACGTAGAAGGCATAAAATATAAAGTTTGACTCTTTATAACTCGTGAAATGTAATGATTTGAAATCAATGAATAACTATTTGTAGATTAAATATGATGTATCTCTATGAAGAAAACCTATTTTCGCTTTATAGGGTAGTTGTATTATATATATGAGAAGGTACAGGAAATATGAACAGAAACATAATATATAAAAGGAACGAACTCAATAATGTCCATTCCCTGTGTCTGTTCTTTATGTTATTCCTTTTACATGTTCCTATCTAAGTGTCCTATCACTCTTTATCAATTTCCTTTCATCTCCCTTTTTTGTACTTTTTGGTTTCCTCTTTTATAGTAGGTTGTGTTGCGCGTTTCACACTCCCTCCTGATGACTTACGATAGAATGAAACCTAGGCCGGGGGATTGAGCGGTTACGATCGATTTTCTTCAAGAGGCGGCCATTACCTCTCTGTCCAGTGGCAGCAGTGTAAAGTGTGACCTGTGTTTGTTCCTTTTTATATGTTTCTATTAACCTTTCCTTTACCTTCTTATAAATATAATATAGTACTTGTTAAAGTTGTTCAGTAAAATTTTGACGGTCGAATGGCCGTGACAGGAGATGGGCTATCAACGGAAAACTTGAAAATCATTCAAATGAAAGAGCGAGGGAATGATTTGGGCGGCAGGTACGTGACGACGTGGATCGAGAACAGGAGCATCCAGTCCGAGAAGTCCAACCTGGTGATCCTTTTCGACAAGTACATCCCGCCTTGTTTGGAGAACCTCAGGGTGAGGTTCAAGAAGATCACGGCCGTGGCTGAGATCTCGCACATCCAGATGTTGTGTCACCTGCTCCACTGCCTTCTCACCCCGGTCAACACCCCACCAGGTACATCCGACACTCCACAGGAACATGTGACAATACACAGGTACATCCGACACTCCACAGGTACATGTGACAATACACAGGTACATCCGACACTCCACAGGTACATGTGACGATACACAGGTACATCCGACACTCCACAGGTACATGTGACAATACACAGGTACATCCGACACTCCACAGGAACATGTGACAATACACAGGTACATCCGACACTCCACAGGAACATGTGACAATACACAGGTACATCCGACACTCCACAGGAACATGTGACAATACACAGGTACATCCGACACTCCACAGGAACATGTGACAATACACAGGTACATCCGACACTCCACAGGAACATGTGACAATACACAGGTACATCCGACACTCCACAGGAACATGTGACAATACACAGGTACATCCGACACTCCACAGGAACATGTGACAATACACAGGTACATCCGACACTCCACAGGAACATGTGACAATACACAGGTACATCCGACACTCCACAGGAACATGTGACAATACACAGGTACATCCGACACTCCACAGGAACATGTGACAATACACAGGTACATCCGACACTCCACAGGAACATGTGACAATACACAGGTACATCCGACACTCCACAGGAACATGTGACAATACACAGGTACATCCGACACTCCACAGGAACATGTGACAATACACAGGTACATCCGACACTCCACAGGAACATGTGACAATACACAGGTACATCCGACACTCCACAGGAACATGTGACAATACACAGGTACATCCGACACTCCACAGGAACATGTGACAATACACAGGTACATCCGACACTCCACAGGAACATGTGACAATACACAGGTACATCCGACACTCCACAGGAACATGTGACAATACACAGGTACATCCGACACTCCACAGGAACATGTGACAATACACAGGTACATCCGACACTCCACAGGAACATGTGACAATACACAGGTACATCCGACACTCCACAGGAACATGTGACAATACACAGGTACATCCGACACTCCACAGGAACATGTGACAATACACAGGTACATCCGACACTCCACAGGAACATGTGACAATACACAGGTACATCCGACACTCCACAGGAACATGTGACAATACACAGGTACATCCGACACTCCACAGGAACATGTGACAATACACAGGTACATCCGACACTCCACAGGAACATGTGACAATACACAGGTACATCCGACACTCCACAGGAACATGTGACAATACACAGGTACATCCGACACTCCACAGGAACATGTGACAATACACAGGTACATCCGACACTCCACAGGAACATGTGACAATACACAGGTACATCCAACACTCCACTTGTACATGTGACGATACACAGGTACATCCAACACTCCACAGGAACATGTGGCGATACACAGGTACATCCGACACTCCACAAGTACATCAAATACTTCATAACTACATCCGATACTTTATAAATACATCTCAAATTTAAAACATAAACCAATCAAAACCATATACAATTCAAAATAAACTCCATGGTATGAACCCGCAATCAAGCTATATAAACCGAGCAACCGCCATCTGTTGGCGTAGATAGTACCCACTTGTGCAGATAGAGGGTGTCAATGTGGTCAGCACAACGAACCTTTCAGCGGTTAATCTCAGTTTCCTAGACCGGAGCCGCTAACCTTTCCATTCTAGTACCCCTTCATTTGTCCTCACGAGGCTGAGTTGACCTTGTTCCAGACCAACAGCTTGGAGGTGCCAGGTATCGAACCGAGGACAAGGACTCCGACCATGACAAGAGACGGTCAATATACACTGATGTATGTTTAAGTATATTTTTAGAAACCAAACTGGTCCAACTGTGTATTTGTGATATTGTGTCGGGTGTGGTGTTTCTTATCGATGGTGTTTTTTTATTTGTGAGGAAATACGAGACTTGACTGAGTTGTTGACATTTCTAGATTGTCCCAAGGAATGGCACGACATCTACTTCGTGTTCGCCTGTGTGTGGGCGTTTGGAGCCACCATGTTCCAGGATCAGGTAAGGAGGACAGTTCCATGTTCCCTTAGGCTAAGGCCCACACGAACGATTTTTCCCGCTGCGTCAAAGCTGTCTTTTTTTGTCGCGCGAAAAATAATGGAAACCATGAGTTTTCAATGGCGGGATGCTATACGAGCGGCAAATATCGCACGTCACATTCGGCTCCAAGGTCATGTCGTGTTGGAAGGCGCCTGGAGTCAATTTTCCAGGTGACATATTCCGCCTCTCTACCTGCCACACGTGTGACAAAAAAACCTAGGGATATTCCTCCAACAAGGNCCGCTAACCTTTCCATTCTAGTACCCCTTCATTTGTCCTCACGAGGCTGAGTTGACCTTGTTCCAGACCAACAGCTTGGAGGTGCCAGGTATCGAACCGAGGACAAGGACTCCGACCATGACAAGAGACGGTCAATATACACTGATGTATGTTTAAGTATATTTTTAGAAACCAAACTGGTCCAACTGTGTATTTGTGATATTGTGTCGGGTGTGGTGTTTCTTATCGATGGTGTTTTTTTATTTGTGAGGAAATACGAGACTTGACTGAGTTGTTGACATTTCTAGATTGTCCCAAGGAATGGCACGACATCTACTTCGTGTTCGCCTGTGTGTGGGCGTTTGGAGCCACCATGTTCCAGGATCAGGTAAGGAGGACAGTTCCATGTTCCCTTAGGCTAAGGCCCACACGAACGATTTTTCCCGCTGCGTCAAAGCTGTCTTTTTTTGTCGCGCGAAAAATAATGGAAACCATGAGTTTTCAATGGCGGGATGCTATACGAGCGGCAAATATCGCACGTCACATTCGGCTCCAAGGTCATGTCGTGTTGGAAGGCGCCTGGAGTCAATTTTCCAGGTGACATATTCCGCCTCTCTACCTGCCACACGTGTGACAAAAAAACCTAGGGATATTCCTCCAACAAGGGTTGTGTCTCCACGTTACAGACATCCGGTAATATTTAAAAAAAAACTTGTTTGGATATTCTCGTAGTTTATTGTCTAATAACACATGCTTCCCTGCAGTTAGTCCATTACAGATTATAGGATGAGTCCACCCTCTCGGTGGCGATACCATTGCCTGTATCGACGGACTACAACCAATGTTGTTGCAGCTACACATACATCACACAGCTTGGATTGGCAATTCATTTTATCTGGTAGACCTATAATTAATAGGAACGATGTTTGCCAGACTGAGATGTAGAAAATACTGAAGAGAAGTCATGTGACAATCGGTTTTTGTCGATCAGTGTAGCCTCTCTCTCTCTCTCTTTCTTTATTGAATTTTGCGACTGTGACTACGCTGCTTTAATCGCTCCGTCTAGCATCCCCTGTTCGACTTTTGTACCCGCGACTTTTGTAGCTTAGGTCTGGGCAGGAAAAATTGTTCGTGTGGCCTTAGCCTTAGGGGTGTTCAAAGGGTGCGGCCACACAGGGCCCGTGATCCGGGGAGGGGGGGGGCGCTTGCTTAGATAACAGGGGGGGGGGGAAATTGGGTGGGAACTGTTTTGATAGGCGCCCTGTACAGGTGATCTAAAATCATTAAATGATCTAACTCAAACTTGGAACAGTTGTTCTTTGTACCTTTATACAGATCATGTTCATTGGGGAAGGAAATCGAATCAAGGGTTGGGGAGAAATCAACCCTTATCTGAATAACAACAAGGATTTTAGCGTTCTCTGATAGTTTACACGGCTGTTAATTGGTAAATAGGTGCAAAATACTGCAATTACATTTAAACAAAAATTATTTTAGCTGCCTTATTTTGGGGGTTTAGATGTGAGGCAGACAACTGGAGGCCCCGAAAACCAAATTTGCCCAGGATCCCACGTCAGGGGTCAGCCCTGTGAAAGTAGCTCTAGCTAATCATCTAGTTCTCAGCTATAGTCCTCCGCCCGCCAGAATTCTACCAAGACCCTATGTTGTATTCTCCTCCAGGCGGTAGACTACCGTGTGGAGTTCACGAAGTGGTGGGTGAACGAGTTCAAGTCAATCAAGTTCCCACCGCAAGGGACCGTGTTCGACTACTACATCGACACAGAGTCCAAACAGTTCGTGGCTTGGACAGAAAGGCTTCCCAGGTTCAACCTTGACCCTGACGTGCCTCTTCAGGTGAGGTCATATTAGTACCTGGTGGGGGCCGGGGGCGTAGCCACCAGGGTGGACGTAGATCCTAACGTGCTTCTTATGGTGAGGTCATCTTAGTACCTAGTGGGGGCCAGGGGCGTAGCCACCAGGGTGCAAGTAGTCCCTGACCTAAATCTTCAATTGAGCTAACTGCGTCTTAGTACCCGGCTCTGCCTACCCTGGCAACATTCCACGACACGCCACTGCCTTCAAAGTTCATGATCAGACAGACTACTGTAAAGACACGGTATGAAGGAAGGTTATGAAAATACAATTATTTTTTCTTTTACTGTGGTCTACATTGATACAATTTTATAGGTATATATGATATCTATCAAAAGTGACGGCCGCAGATCACATGACTTGACGTATAACTATATGAAAATAATTTAAGTAACGTTTGTAGCTGTCAGATAAGGTTCCTCCCACCAAGTTATAATGATATTGATTTGGACCGCTCTCATATATTTAAAAAGTCATGGATGAAGGTATTTTTCTTTAAAGTATCTTATGTAGATTATCCTTTGAAGACTTCATCCATGGAGAATCACGCGCTTTTCAGGAATAATCTAGAAGCATTGCACCATTAAAACTTATTTTTTATTTTCAAAATTTCACTCCATAGTATTTACTATACAAGCAAGAGACGACAGCTCCCTATACCCAATAGGAAGCTAGCCTTCAAGACACCTGTCGCAGGGACGCTTTTGATCGGTTGATTTTGACACTGGTCACGAGAGGTCCAAGGGGCAAGGGGCATGTCATATATAAGCTGTGTGTGCGTATGAATATATATAGAGAGTGTGCTGGCAAGAAAGGGAGACAGTAATCACATACACAGAGAGTGCCGGTGAAATAAACTAGAGTACATAATTTGTATTTTAAGTAAAAGTGTGTAAGAAGATATAATCACTCCAATAAATCGTGTGCAACATCAACAGTTGTATTTATTACATAATTATAATAATTCCGTATCATCATAATTGGCGCTCGACCAGGGGGCTATAAATACCAATTATATCCCAATAATTCCGAATCATTATAAAGTTCTTAAAAGTCTTGAGGAGAATCTCAATGGAAGTTGAAGCCTCAAGACTTGGTATGTTTTAAGGTCCATTCGTTCCACAGTTAAGTGTTTGGAAACAGTTTTCTGAGAGAAAGGGAAATGTTTTCTTGTAAGATATTCCTAAAAGGATGGTTCCCCTTGCCACCAACTTTCAGGCAGTTATGGTCCACACGGCGGAGACCATCAGGATCCGTTTCTTCCTGGACCTGCTGATGGAGCAGCGTCACCCCGTCATGTTGGTGGGCAACGCTGGGGTCGGCAAGACCGTGCTGGTAAACGACAAGTTGGCCAGCCTGTCGGAGAACTACGCCATTGCCAACGTACCGTTCAACTTCTACACAACGTCCGGTGAATATTAGTGCTGGTTTCATTTACTAAGGCCCGCCGTCTTAGATCAGAGAGAAAGTGCCAATCGCTGTTCAGGACACGTGGCTTAAAACACAATGGTATGTGTCTTTATCTGAAACTACTTCTCTATTAAATATTACATTATAGTATTTTTTTTTTTACTACGAAATAAGGCTTTCCACATACCTACCTAATCACACCGTTCCCTTGTGGGGTAGGCAATAAACTGTGCATATAACTCAAAAAACAGCTCCTTACTTGATCCATCCTCACTAACTTTCTCCACACCTCCCTTTCCTTGCATACTCCCTTCTCTTCAACAACATCCATACATCCTCACTAACTTTCTCCACATTTACCTATCCTTGCATACTCCCTTCTCTTCAACAACATTCATACATCCTCACTAACTTTCTCCATATTTACCTATCCTTGCATACTCCCTTCTCTTCAACAACATCCATACATCCTCACTAACTTTCTTCACACTTCCCTATATTTGCATACTCACTTCTCTTCAACAACATCCATACACTGAGTAATACAGGCTATTTTATTCTTAAAACTCTTTATATTTCTCTTTTTCACACATTTGTCTACAATATTTAACCACGTCTTACATGGCCTACCCCTTCCTTTTGACCCACACTCTCTACCTTCATATATTTGCTTCATCATCCTCTCAACATGCCTAAACAACCGTACATTTTATTTCCTTTCAAACCGCACTCCTTCAGCACCCATTCATCACTGACTCTGTCCATACGAGTTTTTACACAAACATTTCTTAGATATCTCATTCCGACCTAATTCATCTTGCTCTTGTGTTTCTCCTGACAAAACCACACTTCATCTCTATAAAATAATGTTGGTGTTAACACACTTTTATAAACTGCCATCTTAGCCTATTTCGATACAACTTCATTCTTTGTGATAGTCCACATACATCCAAACGTACCAAAATCGAGGTATATATGTGATTAACTTTATACATTCAAACTCTTGTCCATAATTTCTGACTGTTTCTTCCAGAGATGCTTCAGAAGATTCTTGAAAAGCCCCTGGAGAAGAAGGCTGGACGTAACTACGGCCCTCCAGGAAACAAGACTCTTATATACTTCATAGATGACATGAACATGCCAGAGGTAAGAGCGTGAACAACAGACGAACAAAGGCGTCCATCCTAGTCTTAATCAGTCTAAAGCAGAAACGTTATTGGTATATTTTGTTATTAATTATTACGTTTAGCTTCAGGGTTATTAAAGCCTTAATATAATGAGAGATTAATATAGTTTGGGAGGATGTGGATCCACATATGCTCAGATAATGCATAGGAAAACTGAAGAGATGAACCAATTTTTAGGGAAAACTATCCCCACATAGCACCCAAATTAAATTCCAAGATCCATTCATTACAAGCAATTCAGTCTATTGCGAGACTATCGACCTGAGCCACGTGACCACTGGCCCATATATTCGTGGTATCGAGCAATAATAGTCCAATTTTGTTAAGAAATCTAAAAAATTTTGCCCTCCAAGTCTTAATTTCCATTCAAGGCTTTTCGCATATGGGACTAAGGAGGAAGAAAATATATAAAACATATCCTTATTTGCATGGGGGTAGAGAATGTATAAACGATTTAGAGGAAAATATCACCTCAATACACTTGCCTAATATTGAGTCTCGATCAGCCCATCACATTCCAAATCAGAACGGACGAAACTTGACGCTTTTGCCCATGGCCCCATGTGTGCAGGTTATTGAAATTCGACGTCTAGGGTCTCTCCCGTCTATCAGAATAACAACCTGTCGCCCCTCCTCCCTTCAGGTGGACTCGTACGGGACGGTCCAGCCCCACACGCTGATCCGCCAGCACCTGGACTACAGCCACTGGTACGACAGAACCAAGTTGAGCCTCAAGGACATCCATAAGTGCCAGTACGTGGCTTGCATGAACCCCACAGCGGGCAGCTTCACCATCAACCCCAGACTGCAGCGACACTTCTGTGTGTTTGCCGTCAGGTGAGAGGTTCTAGGGTGGTAGCGTCAATGGGGTTTATAGTCTGGATCACTGAGAACCTTCAGGGAATTACTGTCATAACGCAGGATGACTGGGGACTTCAAGTAGATACATGGTTCTACACTACACTAAGTTCAGGAGGTCCCTGGTGGTAGTCTAGTCTTCAAGGAATTACTATTATAGTGCTGGCTGAATGGGGAATTCAAGTGGAGCCAAGATCCACACTATTTAAGTCTCAGGAGGTGCTAATATGAAGCATTGGTCACCCCCACTGAGCGTTCCAGAGGGCACTGCCATGGTTGATTGCACCAAGGTGCGTGCTACCACAGCCGTTGGTATTCAGGGGACCGCTATTTTAGTACCAGTTTACTGGGAGCTTTATGACAGAGGATAATACCAACCCTGACCCAGGGATTGGTGCAGGAGTCTAACCTTGCCACTATCGTTTCACTCTAGCTTCCCTGGGGTGGAATCCCTCAACACCATCTATCATTCCATCCTGACGCAGCACCTCACCAACCCAGACTTCCGTCTACCTCAGACAATTGTGCGGCTCTCCTCCAACATCGTCGCAGCTTCTCTCTCTCTCCATCACAAGGTGACGCTGTTGTTCCTTCCGACCGCCATCAAGTCTCATTACATCTTCAACCTCAGGGACTTCTCTAGCATCTTCCAGGTGGGTCACATGACGTCACAATCTGGAACCAGACCTCCAACCTAGGTGGGTCGCATGATGTCACAATCTGGAATCAGACCTCCATCCTAGGTGGGTCACATGACGTCACAATCTGGAACCAGACCTCCATCCTAGTTAAGTCACATGATGGCATAGTCTGTAAGAAGGCCTCCATCCTAGGTGGGTCACATGACGTCACAATCTGGAACCAGACCTCCATCCTGGATGGATCGTATGTCACATAAAGGAATCAATGAAAATATAAGAACCCTGACTTTTTTAAATTCTAAATTGTTAAAAAAAAGTTTTTAAATATTTTAGATAGTAAAATAATCTCTTGTGTATCTAAAAATCCACACGTTAATTTAAAAAAAAAGATTAATATTATAAGTCATTATCATCGTCATTAACCGTTTCCAGCCTGTGACCTGGTCAGTTTAGTAGACTGCCTCCATCTTTACCTTTTATTCCATCATTCTTCTTCCTCTACTTGCTTCCATTGTTCTCCTCTCACTTGCACACTTCCTGTTATCTTCTCCTCTCATCACTTTTTTGTGTCTCCCTTGCAGGTTTTTCCTTCATACCTCATATTAATCATTCTCCTTTAGGATTATTACATTTCCATCATCCTCATTACATGCCCATAACATCTCAGTCTTGTTTCCTCTACTATCCCATGTACTCCATCATCCTCATTACATGCCCATAACATCTCAGTCTTGCTTCCTCAACTATCTCATGTACTCCAACATCCTCATTACATGCCCATACCACTTCAGTCTTGCTTCCTCTACTATCTCATGCATTCCCTGTACCCCAAATATTTCTCAGATAACTTAATTCCTAATTCTGTTTCTCCTCGTAACAGCTAAACATGCTCCTCAAAAACTTGATTCCCATGGACTCCACTTTCCTAGCCGATAGTCTACTCCGGTTCAACTCCAGCTCTTGTCTGGTGTGTTTTCTAGGGCCTCCTGTTCAGCACAAACGAATGTCTGTCGGCCCCTACAGACTTGGTGAGGCTATGGATGCACGAGACTCAGAGGGTGTACGGAGACAAGCTCATAGACGACAAGGACATCGAGGCTTTCACCAAGATACAGACCGACATAGTCAAGAAGAGCTTCGAGGTGAGTAATCTGATCAGGAGGGTGAGCTGTGTTACTCTTCGTTTCGTTACGCTCGGCCCAAATCTTCCAACAAAAAAAATCTCCCCATCATCGGCAAACAAGTCCGGTACGAGATTAAGACCTTAGTTCGTGTGCCCATATATGAACCTTTTAATATTCTTTTTATCACCGCGTCTTACTACCGGTTCAGGTTAAGAGAATTATTAATATTATTAGGTGCTCTGTCTAGTGACGGATCCATTTCTTTTGTCAGTGAACTTAGACTGACAATGCGCCATGTCCTCTGCCTCCTTCCTTGACTTTCAGAATTCTCTTCTTTCCTTCAGTTCATCCAATATTTGAATCCTCTTCCTTCCTATGCTCCTCTTTCCCTCGACCTTTCCTTCTACGACGTCGTGAAGAAGAAAGTTTCTTCCTAAGGATGTGTGTTCGCTCCGGTCTGGTTAGGTTATAAGCATAAGTGATAATTAGTCTAATGGGGTCGGGATGAGGAAGGAAGCATTTTATAAGTAATCTACCCGCATGCGCCTTTAAGGAGAGTTGGAAAACTTGTAGGGAAAACCACCCTCGGTAGACCCGACCGGGTTTCGAATCTTGATCTCCCCGTCTTCGACAGGCCAGTCCAAAACAACGCCTTATGCCGTCCGACCACTGAAGTGTGTCACCTTTTTAATTATATAAACAGAAATAAGCATTGAAAGGTCTAACTTAACCTAAGTAATATATTTATGTTTTCCATCCTACTTCCTGCCAAGGTTACCTGCATTAAATTACGGTTGATGGGGTTAGGGATAAAGAAGATAGAATTTAAATGAACTGGGCGTTCATTTGCGTGGAAGGAAAACTGGAAAACTACATGGGGTAAAATATTCTCAGTAACATGGCTGGGTTTATTTATATCTTATATTTCCCCGTCACTGTAAAACCAGACAAGATGAGCCCAACGGTTTACTCACGTGCCCATTGATGCACAGGAAGTGATGTTACCTGTGTTTAGACATTGAAACCCTTTGTTACAGGAACTGGACGAGTCTGTGCTGATGGAGAAGCCCAACATATACTGCCACTTCGCCCAAGGTATCGGTGAGCCCAAGTACATGCCCATAACGGACTGGAAGCTGCTCACCAACCTCCTTCAAGACGCGCTTGTGAGCTACAACGACCTGGTGGCGGCCATGAACCTCGTCCTTTTTGAAGATGCCATGATGCACGTCTGCAGGTAGACACCTAGATTCCGAGTGTGGAGGAATCAAGTTTTATTATACCCCTAATATGTATTATTATATATTCCTCAACAACTTAAATTCTTACTGGTATCAATAAATATAACTTTGATACAATTATGTTTGGAAAAAGGATACAGGAAAGGTGGATAGAAACATATAAAAGGAACGGACACAGTTCACACTTTACACTGCTGTCACTGGACAGAGAAAAAAAAGGCTGCCTCTTGAAGAGAAATCGATTGTCACAACCCAGTCCCCCGGCCTAGGTTTCATTCCATCGGAACTTATCAGGAAGTATTGTGAAACGCACAACGCCATTTCATAAAAGAGGAAACCAAAACACACAAAAGGGAGAAGAAGGAAATATTTTGTTTGTTCCCTTTTATATGTTTTATCCACCTCTCTTTCCTGTTCCTTCTTCCAAATATAATGCAATTACCTCATAAAGCAGTAGGAGGTTTTATTTGTAGATATATATTTAAGTAATATATATATAAGTAGCATATATATAAATAGAGAGCGTGGGAAGAGTAAGGAATAGAGGGGTAAGATAAGGAGGGGGAAAAGATAGGGGTATAAATAAGTGCAGAGAGAGGGATGTAAGGGGGACATGTTGAAATATAACAGCGCGTATAGCAAAATGCTATATAAACAACATAAGATCCCGTGAACTATAACTATCTTAGCAAACGATTAGAAGAGAATACGAAATAAGAATTTCCCCTTTCGCTTTCCCATGCTCACAGGATCAACCGTATCTTGGAGTCTCCCAGGGGGAGTGCCCTATTGGTCGGCGTGGGAGGCTCAGGCAAACAGTCCCTCTCCCGATTGGCTGCTTTCATCTCGAGTCTGGAGGTGGTGCAGATACAACTGCGCAAGGGGTACGGCATCCCGGACCTCAAGGTTGGTCAGCGGTTCCCTCCCCGTCCGGGGGTATATTAATATTCACACATACGGTGGGGTTTGGACTACCTCCTTAGTGTACCCAGGTGGACCCCTTGGGCTACTAGCCCCTGTGTCTTAGTGTTGGTAGCGAGTGCTCCGGACTGCCTCCTTAGTGCTCTCTACCCACGGCAGTCCCCCAGGGGATGATGATTTCCTTGTGTTCCTCAGATGGAGCTATCCGGTCTGTACCTGAAGGCCGGTCTCAAGAACGTGGGGATAATGTTCCTGATGACCGACGCGCAGGTCCCTAACGAGCACTTTCTGGTGCTCATAAACGACCTCCTGTCCACGGGGGAGGTCCCCGACCTCTTTCCTGACGACACCGTCGAGAATATCCTCGCAGGGGTCAGGAATGAGGTAACCCAGGAAGGATGATTGTCTCAAGTGTTTCTGATGATGAGTTTTTGTGTCAAATACGTCGTGTGTGTGTGTGTGTGTGTGTGTGTGTGTGTGTGTGTGTGTGTGTGTGTGTGTGTGTGTACGTTTGTAATTGGGTAAAACAAATCATGAATAGCCCTCTCGGTAATGTAAAGTAATGTTAATTACGATTAATCATCTTGTTTTGGGTATTTTCAGAAATATTGTAGCTATCTTAATAAGCTGTTGAAAAAATTAAAATCTTTATTTATCGCCTTGGTCCCTAGCTGAGTGAAGTTCCTCTTCTACCGCCTTGGTCCCTAGCTGAGTGAAGTTACTCCCTCATCTCCTTATTATAACGATCTTGTCGACGTAAAACGCTGGCGTGTGTTTGTTCGCTGTGAAGGTGAAAGGAGCGGGCCAGCCAGACACCCGCGAGAACTGCTGGAAGTTCTTCATCGACCGCGTCCGGCGACAGCTCAAGGTGGTGCTGTGCTTCTCCCCCGTGGGTAGCACCCTCAGGGTGAGGGCCCGCAAGTTCCCGGCCATCATCACCTCCACAGCCATCAACTGGTTCCACGAATGGCCACAGGAGGCGCTAATATCTGTCTCCATTAGGTTCCTCGAGGAACTGGACGTCCTGCCGGTATATATTAGTTGGTGTCAAGTATTCTAGGAGCATATTCCCATCAACCAAACATTAAGTAAATTACATATGAATATGTGTTCTAAAAACGCTTATTTTTTATAGTTATTGAAGGTTTTCCTCAGAGATGGCTTGGTTGTGAGTTATCCATTGAATGGGCTGCTCGATCACCAGATTTAAAAAACCAATGTAGCTCTATCTATGGGGACATCAAAGTTCATTATTTATGCAACTCTTGTCCCTGATGTTGATATTTTGAGAGTGTGTATTGTAAATGGATATGAGAAAACACGTAACACATCAGTTATACTCTGGAGAGTACGACAAAGCATGGATCGCAGGCTCAGATAATATTACCGATGATAGATTTGTTAGCCATTACAGTACCTGGAACCCAAGACCCTTAGAGTAATAGCTACCAACTGAGCTACGGTGTGTCACTCTACAGGCACTAATTATTCTAATGTGAACTTTCTCGGTCTCCATGATCGCTCATACTAATTTGACCTTGTAATACCTAGCTCATGGGGTTTTACCCAGTGACGTCATCCCCTCCCCACTCACTGAGGTCTTTGACCCTATATGACGTCATAATGATGTTTCAATCCTGCCCGTTTGATTTCGGCTGATTGTATTTTATCTGCGGCCGTTGGGTCCCTTTTGATTTTCATAATTCTTAGTGGGAAAAAAAAATAGTGATACGATGCGGGTAAGTATGACAAAAAAATCCCCCCTCCTTATTAGTTAGGATCCAAAAGCCTCCCTGACCACGCCACTATGTCCCTCCTCATCCTGGTCGTATTTCCCGCAGGAGAACTTCCGTTACTCGTCCGCGTGTTTCATGGCCTTCGTCCACACGGCGGTGAACACCATGTCCAAGGTCTACCTGCAGAACGAGAGGAGGTACAACTACACCACGCCCAAGTCCTACCTGGAACAGATCAGCCTCTACTCCAAACTGCTGAGACTGAAGAGCGTGGAGCTCGCGGGGAAGGTAGAGAGGCTCGAGAACGGTTTGGAGAAGCTCAAGAGCACGGCGGAACAGGTGGGGAACATAGACGGAACAGATTTTTGTGTATATTCTGAGTATTATGCTTATAGATGTTAACAACTCATTGATATAGTAATAGAACGCACCACCCGAAAGAGAGGATACCAAAGAAAATTATAAAAAAATGAAGTATAGGAAAATACCGCGAGGGAGGCCATAAAATAGATGGGGGAGAATCAGATAACAGAAAGAGTACAAGTAATAGGAGAAGAATTGAAACAATTAAAGGAGTAAGAATGGTGGACAGACAGAAGAAGATGGAGGCATTTTACTAAGCAGACCCGGAGAAGGGCTGGAAATAGTTGATGATGATGATGAAAATGATGATTTCCCGAATATATTCTCTTCCTAATTCCCACTCTTTCTTAGTAGTTATGACTAGAAACACTAAATAGCTCTAACTTTTTGATAATTTAGACCTATTCAAATCTGCACTTGGCCATTATATGGTCTTATTTTTTTTAATTCTACCTTTATTCTATGTTAAAAACTATAACCCCCCCCCCAAAAAAATAAAACTACCATCCCAGTTAATTTCTGTATTTGTTTCCTTGGATCGCAGGTGGACGACCTGAAGGCTAAGCTTGCCATTCAGGAAATAGAGTTGCAGAAGAAGAATGAGGCTGCAGACGCTCTCATTGAAATTGTTGGGGTAGAAACAGAGAAAGTGTCTACTGAGAAAGCTATAGGTAACTATGTTCTGGCAAATATATATAAATAATAACCAAAGAAACCATTAACAAACAGACAAGAAGTCTAAACGGATGTATAGGAATTTAAAAATTAGTTCCATATCTCCCCTTGGAAAGCAGTGTTAAGATAGTTTAACTGAGACGGGTGGCTATATCCAGTATTCATCCTTTACTTCAAGGTCACCTGTTTGTTTATAAGAGTCGTGAAACACTATCGATACTAGTGGAGATATATTCCTTACAAAAATAAAGACGATAAGTCGTATTTACCAGGCCTCAGTCACGCTTCCAAAATATTTTACACTCTGTAATTCTCTCTGATAACTTCTCTCTTTGATTGAGGTGAAAGGTGGAATTAGAGATGATCTAATGAGACAAGGACAGCAGAGAAAGTTGTTTTATAGATGTGTAAGAGACCTGCTATGGTGAAGAGAAGTGCCATTTAAGTGTAAGGAAGTGTTTTCAGGGTGTACTTTGTACCCATCGTTACACATACAGCAGAGACAACAGGATTAGGAATGAAGTATTCCTGGAAAGAGTGGAAGTACTTGAGATAGTAGAGGAAGGAAACCTGAGATTGTATGTGCATTTAATGAGGACGGAAAATGAAAGAATACCAAAGAGAATGACGGAGATGAAGTATGTAGGTAGAATACCGCAAGGGGGGCTAAAGAAATAGATGGGAGGTGGAAATAACAGAAAGTGTTTGAGTAAGAGGAGAAGAATGGAAGCTATTAAAGAAGGAAGAATGGCGGAAGGATAGAGGAATATGGGGGCATTTTACTAAACTAACCTGGCCGCATGCTGGAAACAGTTGATGATGACTGATGAGTTATATTGACTATGCTTACGACTTCTTTGTGTATGTACACACACACACTCACATAAATTCACAAGTTCACAAACACCCCAAACAAGATGTGGTTGAACTTATATTTGGTTCGAAATGTTTGCCTTCATATCGATACTATCACAAGTTTTTACCCTTGAATTTGTCCAAGGGGGGTGGCCTGGTGGTCCAGGGGTAAGGTGTCGGACTTCTGTGCTGGGGTTCCGGGGTTCAAACCTCGGTCCCGGCACAGATTTATCTGATTGTCAAACCCTTCCTTCACCCCTGACAAGACGTGTATTAATCACAACTTGTGTCCATTTCATCTCACAATCACCCTACCATTACACATTAGAGTAAGTGCGTATAACCCGAACGGGTAGTAAGACGCGGTGCTGATAATAATAATGCCCAAGGGGTCTATCCTTTACCTTCATTTCTCTGAGTATGCAGGTTCTGAGGACGTGCTCTGGAACAGCCTCACCCTTCTGTGCCTAGAGTCGTGTCTTCTTTGATTACTCTCAAGCGCGTCGAAACACCACAGTCTAGTTTAGATTTATCGCACATGTGGAAGAAGCCGCAGAAGATCCGGCTCCCTCATGCATCAGTGCGGAAGATGAAGGACTGTCATTATATTGTTTTCTTCTTTTGGGATTTAAGCTCAATTATTTTCTTTTTAATGAGTGCACCACGTATTTTCCCGTTACGGACTATCCTCATATTTACACAAAAGAACAAGGGCTAGGAAGGTAGAAAGTTGGAGGTTAGGGTACTGAAACAATGGGAAACTATTTAGGCAACACCCGCCCTGTCGGGATTCGAACCTATACCATCCTTGTCATTCGACGATCCTCGTCTATTGCGAGACTAACGCCTTGTACCCCCATGTGGCCATCAATACCTTGATGTTTAGAGAAAAATATGACTGAGAGCTACGTGACAGTTGATATAATTAGAGGATCTAACCCGACAAAAGAACAAAGTCCTGGGTGTGTGTTTGTACAGCCGACGAGGAAGAGATGAAAGTGGGTATAATCGCAGAAGAGGTGACCAAGAAGCAGCAGGACTGCGCCGAGGACCTCGCCAAGGCTGAGCCTGCCCTGCAAGCTGCCCAGGACGCTCTCAACACGCTCAACAAGGTCAGTTGGAGGACCTCAGGAGGTCAGTAGGGCACCGATCTGGAGCAGTCTTCAGGAGTTTTACTGTAATGGACTTGGCAGGAGCACGGAGTGGAATATTCCCAGGGCAGCTTGTGTGGGGTTAAACAGGTACCAAATAGTGCATGAAGGATATGTGTGTAAACGTGGGGAGCTTGCAGTGCCATGACATAGGTAATGATAATATATATAAAAAATGACCGCTACAGGTATGAATAAGTGAAAATGGACCTAGTAGCGTTTGATATCTGCCATAAAAGGCCTTTCCTATGTAAAATAGACTGTAGTAACGTTTCTAACTGTCAGATAAGGTTCTTCCTATGAACATTGTACTGTAGTAACTGTTCTAGCTGTCAGATAAGGTTCTTCCTATGAAAGCTGGACTGGACCATATTTCCCCTGCAATGTATGCCGATGTTTCCAGGCGAACTTGACAGAGCTGAAGTCTTTCGGCTCCCCTCCGGGTGCTGTGACTAACGTGACAGCCGCTGTGATGGTCCTTCTGGCCCCAGGAGGGAAGATACCCAAGGACAGGAGCTGGAAGGCCGCCAAGGTGACAACATAACAATAAAATAAACTGTATATTATTTGGTTTCACAGATCTTCCGAGTTTTTAGTCAAATGTATCTATTTAAAATAAATAAAATACCAGTCTATTTAAAATAAATAAAACAACAACATGTGCAGTGCGACAATACAATTTATTTTTTATTTTAAATTATAGATGTTGCTGCCTGTAGCAGCCTCCCACCCTCCCCTTACCCATTATATCTATGTCACTGTCTGGATAGTGGATGGCTTATCAAAGGATGTGAGTTGTCGGGTAGGAGCGTTTAAAACAGTCAAACTCGTTGTGTTGATGAATGTACTGTAGACTAAAGTACATCATGTGATGTAGATAGTTAATTGGTAAAATACAAAGAAAGATACAGCCCAGGTCATTCAGTCTAGCAAACAGTCCTTGAATACGTCTATATCGATGAACTACTTTAACTTGTCCTGATCAAGAACTACATAAGTCCTACCTCGTTGGTCCTTGCCGTCATATCAAAACCCTATCAACACTCTCCAAAGACTCTCCGAAAAACAAGAACACTTTTGTCCTAGTCTCACACCTACTTATAGCTTTATAAATGTGTCATGCTTACTGATGCTTTGCTAAATGTAATCTACTGGTATGTAGCTATACCCAGGTAGAGCTGACTTTCAAATATGTGTAACCTTATTGTGGATTGTTCTGAATATCTTAACTGACTTTCATTATTACGAGGGAACTGTGTCTCTTATGTAACACACCTATGTCCCAATGTTACTGGATAAGAGAGTAAGCAGAGTGGCGCAGTTATATACCCACTGTCGCTCAAAGCCCGAAAGGCCTTGTGATCGATTCCTGGCTATAACTTTCCTCACACCTGTCTGTTGCTCCTGGTCTGTTCCAGATCACGATGGCCAAGGTCGACTCTTTCCTGGACGCTCTCATCAACTACGACAAAGAGAACATCCACCCGGAGATCATGAAGGCCATCCAGCCGTACCTCAAGGACCCGGAGTTCGAGCCGGAATTTATCCGGAGCAAGTCCGGAGCGGCCGCTGGTATCTATCCATTCGGGCTTGTTGGCGGATACAGTGTCGACTACCGCGGATAGAATGGTGTCATGTGATCAGCACAGATAGCCCTCTGGTTGTAAATCTCTGTTTTCCAGACCGAAACTGCTACTTTTTTCCATTTTAGTAGCTCCTCGATTTGTCCACACGAAGCTGAGTTTGAGCTTGTTACAGACTCCATTCCTTCACATGAAAGCACCGGGGATTAAACCCTGGACCTCTGTATCTGTGGTCTAGAACTCTGACCATTATACCACGGAGGTGGTATTATATACCATATTGATCAAATAAGTTAAGAAAAACAATAAAACGTGGAGACTTTTTCGAATAATCTAATATCGCTTGAAACAAAATTTTCCAAAAACCTATTATGAGTAAACCACTATTAAATTATTCTTTCCTCCTAAAAATAACCAAAGAATGTTATTTTGTAGAGTAAAAATCCTTCCTATTTAAAAGGAAACCGTTAAAGCAGTTTTCGAAAAAAAATATTTACGTTTAAAAAAAAATTAGTTATCCTTAGATTTAAAGATAGAATTATAGTCGCTATATTTTCTCCTCAAATATCTTGGGAAGTATTTGGTTCAAAAAGGGGATTAAGATAATAGTGAGTGAAGTAGGTTATTTAATTATGGGTTACATACCCTGTATTCATCATCACACATTGTTAGGGGAGTGAACAATCTAGTAGATTACGGTGGGCAGGACGTGTGGAGGGGAGTGAACAATCTAGTAGATTATGGTGGGCAGGACGTGTGGAGGGGAGTGAACAATCTAGTAGATTACGGTGGGCAGGACGTGTGGAGGGGAGTGAACAATCTAGTAGATTACGGTGGGCAGGACGTGTGAGGGGAGTGAACAATCTAGTAGATTACGGTGGGCAGGACGTGTGGAGGGGAGGAAACAATCTGTAACCTTGTCCAGTTATATTGACCGACTTTTCCTCTTCAGGGCTCTGCGCGTGGGTCATCAACATCGTCAAGTTCTACGAGGTGTACTGTGACGTCGAGCCAAAGAGGAAGGCTTTGGCCCAGGCCAACGCTGATTTGGCCACAGCCACCGAGAATACTCAGCGTCATCAAGAGGAAGGTCGTGGTGAGTGTCCCGGATTCAAAAACCCCCCTCCGCGTGATGATATCAACCAGTCTGGTAGATTAGGCGGTTAGAATACTGGTCGGGTGTAACAAGGGGTGGTTTTACACTCTTATCCCACGCAAACGCGGGTATACTTTCTCTAAATCATACCTTCCTCATCCATAACCCACTGTCGTAATTAATATATAAGCCTGTAAGCCGAACGGGTAGTAAGCCGCGGTATTTAAAAAAAACCTTTCCAGAAACAAATAAATTATTTCAATAAATATGTATTATTTTTCCTAGGAATATATATATATATATAAACTACAAGCTTATTAAGGTTTTAGCACCCGCTTCAGTGGTTGCATGGTCTAAGGCATCACTCTCGCGATAGAATAGGCTTACGATAACGGGAAGATCAGCGTTCGTTCCCGGTTGGGTGTATATTTATTATAAAACCAATAGTTTCTGAGCTATAAACAAATATATATTTTGAAATTAATGTGAGATTTATTGTTTAGCTCTTTGGTGGACGTAGACGTTCCACTTTTTCTCAATGTTTCTGTAACAGTGTAAATTATTTCGTTTAACAAATCTTACCAGTTTTTTTGTAAAATGTCTCAATATTAAGTTAAAAGTACAAGTAGTTCGTGTGACGCACTGTACCCAATTTTTTTTTTTTTCTGTCTCGACGTTTAGTCCTTGGAGGAGCAGTTGGCGAAACTGACGGCGGACTTTGAGCAGGCGTCCGCGGAGAAACAGAGGTGCCAACAGGAGGCAGACGCTACCAACAGAACAATACAACTGGCCAACCGCTTGGTCGGGGGTTTGGCCTCGGAGAATGTCCGCTGGGCCGAGGCGGTCGCCAAGTGAGTCCAGCAGAACCTCCAAAGGGATATCGAAAATAATTCCAAGTATCCAAAATTCGAACTAACTAATTTCACGGGTATCTTGGCGACTGGTACGAAATAAATCAATAATCTCAATATATGACACATATAATCACACACGTGTTATATCTGCTTTATAAAACACATACACAATAAATACATACATGAATCAACAAGAAAAATCTAAACATGAAATATAAAACCTTGGAAAAATTAGCAAATGATAATTACGAGATTTAATCTGTTTTTGCATTACGTTGAAAAAAAAGTATGATCGTTTTATGTTGTAGTTTGCTTATCTTGAGGCAATAAACAAGCTCAAGATAGGGATAGGGTGTAATGAGGTGGATTGGATATAACTAGCTCAAAATAGGGATATGCTGTAATGAGGTGGACTGGATATAACCAGCTCAAGATAGGGATAGGGTGTAATGAGGTGGACTGAATATAACTAGCTCAAGATGGGGATAGGGTGTAATGAGGTGGACTGGATATAACTAGCTCAAGATAGGTATAGGGTATAATATGTGTGTTAAAGAGTTTGACCCTCTCCACAGCTACATGCAGCAAGGAACAACTCTGCCCGGAGACGTGCTGTTGGTCACAGCCTTCATCTCGTACGTGGGTTGTTTCACGAAACAGTACCGTCTGGACCTCCTCAACAAGATGTGGCTACCATTCCTCAAGACACTGGAGGTAGGCATGGGGGGTCCATATCACCGTACATTGAGAGAGTTCATCATAGCAGGTTCAACTCAGCTCATGGCTCGCGCGAGGTTTGGGAGTAAAATGGAAAGGAAAATACAAAGAAATGTGTGCAGTACATTCGTATTTGAATGATTACTCGACATTTTCCGCGGTGACGATGGGGGAAAAAGCGACAAAGTTTCTTGTTAATAACTACAGTATGTCCCTGTTATGACAGAATGAAGATTTGTGGACAGTTCTTATCTGTGAAGACATTCTAAAATGGTCAAAACCGGCCTTTTCAATTCAGTTTTTATCCAATTATAATTTTACCAGTAAGCCTTTGCGAAAATTTCGCACATTCAAAATTCCTCCCTCCAAAAATAATTTATTCTTTTGTTGGCTTGTTGGAATTAAATACTCAGCGAAGTGTATACACAAAATTACAAAGAGAGTTTATTTTCGGTAATCAATACAAAAATATTGTTGGATTTTTCTTTTAACTTAAATTTTAAATAAACAATGTGTTTTAACGTAAACTGAGTATGTTATGTCAGAAGTCGGTAAAAAAATCCTATCCACTGATACCTTATTTATCGCTGTAGGCTTTTTATTGGTTGAGAAAAAGGGAAGTTGACAACAAAAATAATATAATTTAATATTTCACCAATGTTTAGAATCAGGAACTTCTATTAACTCCTTATCTCCATTAATGTTTAATCAGAAATGATCCACCTGCAATATTGTTGGTGTAAACTTAATATTTCTGGTCGACTGTATCACAGACTGTATCCCCTTAGGGTGGGGGTTGTATGGGCTGGTAGAAAAGGTAAGTGTTTTGACAGTTTTCATTAAAAAGAAAACATGTTGGCCAAAATAAATCAAATATTCCTCCAGTATAAACAAAGAGTTTAATTTTCTCCTCACGGTGATATCAACAGTTGTTAAATATCTGTCATGAGCATATCAGCATTAGATGACAAACCATTTAAATGAAGAGAAAAAAGCTGTCATTAAATTTCAGGACACCCTTGACAGATATTCAACAAATGTTGATATCACCGTGTGAATAAAATTAAACTAAAACTTGTTACTTGAGCAGTATTTTGTTTATTTTGACCAAAAAGTGTTTTAAATTTTGATATATCTTATCACCTTAAAGTCACCAGGGGAGGGAGGGAGGGGAAATTCTGGAGACACGACCTGTTCGAGCCAGTCCAGAGGGAGGGACGCAACTTGTTCGAGCCAGTCCAGAGGGGGGGACGCAACTTGTTCGAGCCAGTCCAGGGGGGAAGTGACGTTATTCTTGCACCAATTCAAGGCGAGTTCTCACTTGTAATTTTTTTTCCATGAAAATAAAACGTAATGAATGTCGTGTTCCAAGCCGCCCATCCCCATCACGGAGGGGCTAGACCCACTGTCGCTGCTGACTGACGACGCGCAGATCGCGGTGTGGAACAACGAGGGACTCCCCAGCGACAGGATGTCCACGGAGAACGCCACCATCCTCTCCAACTCGGACCGGTGGCCCCTCATGATAGACCCTCAGGTGAGGGACCCCGTGTCCGGAGGGGTACACCCACGTCTGCATGCAGGGTTGGGGTTATAGAATGTTGTTCCAAAAGTTTTCCGCGTGAGTTGAAAAAACACACAAATAGGGCATGAATAATATTATAAGGGTACAGGGGGAAGAACCTACCATCAACCTAGGTATTCTTGGGGGTAAAATGCCCGCCTCAGGACCCAATGTGTGGGTTAAAAACCAGTCGGGGTCGACGGATCTTTCTTGTGTGATAAAAATCTGTAGCACATCTTCCTTCGGAGGGGAACTAAAGCCGTCGGTCGACTGTGGCTTGTAAAAGAACTCTGGAAGGTACGTGGAAATACCTTTTCCGGCAAAAATTGGTAGCTCCTTTCGCTCTTGCTCATATAAATCCTCGTGTGCTGATATAATCAGTTGGTTCATAAAGTGCACGTTAAATACCTCAGATAAATTAAATGAAATGTTTATCGCCTACCTAATGCCGGGATCACGATCAACTTAACGTTAACTTAAAGTTAACTTAACGTAACTTTAACGTAAAGGACCTTCTCGTGTGTTTAAATGGAAGCGATCACGATGCAGTTAACTTAACGTTGACTTGCAGTTAACTTAATGTAACTTAACGTAAAGGACCTCCTCGTGTGTTTAGATGGAGGCGATCACGATTCAGTTAACTTAACGTAACTTAACGTAAAGGACCTCCTCGTGTGTTTAGATGGAGGCGATCACGATTCAGTTAACTTATCGTTGACTTACAGTTAACTTAACGTAAGAGATGTCCTGGGAGGTCTTTTACTTTAAGTGAACCTTACTTGAAGGGTATCACGCGATCTAGCCAGCCAATCACTATGCGAGTGACGCCTACAGGGCTATTTAGTAACTCATTTGTTGGTTTTATGACTAAGGTTTACTCTTTAGCGTAAGTTCTAGTGATCAGACATTTAAACTAAATAATTAAACTAAAATAGGAAAGCTAAATTTATCAAAAAAGTTTTGTAATAGATATTAATTATGTCGATTGAAAACTGTAAACATTCACAGATCATCACTGTACAAATAGTACAAATCACAGATCATACTCGAGAATGAAAATGTTCGGCTCGAGGTGTTACATTAAGTTATGTGAATCTGTGATCACACATACGTTAAGTTAACTTTAAGTGAACGTTACGTTAAGTTAACGTTAAGTTGATCGTGATCCCAGCATAAGCCGCTCGATATCCGTGGGGTGAGATGGTCTTTTAGTTTCTCACCCTCCTCATCCTAGTCACTAGATCCTAATTATTACAAGAGTGCGTGTCCCGCAGCTGCAAGGCGTGAAGTGGATCAAGCAGAAGTACGGCGAGGCCCTGAAGGTGATACGACTGGGTCAGCGTGGTTATCTGGACGTCATCGAGCAGTCGCTGTCTAGCGGCGCGACGGTCCTGTTGGAGAACATCGGCGAGAACCTCGACCCGGTGCTGGACACGCTTCTGGGGAGGAATCTCATCAAAAAGGGGAAGTAGGTGTGATGACCTTATTTTGGCTTCCTTTATTTGACGTCCGTGGATCTAGCGATAGGCGCTTCAAACTCGTTTGATAAATAAGGGTCAGATTTTTTAAAAAAATACTAAGAGGGCTGCGTTTGTATACATATATTTTATAGACCCCGCCTTAAAATACGAGTGAAAAATGAACCTGGTCATGGGAATACTCCTGGATGGCTCAGTGGCTATAGCATGTAATGATCCTGTTTTGTTGCATAGCTTTCTGGAGTAATTAAATTCTGTTTGTGTAAAATTTATTTAGTCGCACTGTACTGTTGTCGCTAAACTTCCGTACACGTGCAGGCAGACTACGGGTTAGGAACATCCAGTTTGCTTGTTTCTAGCTCTAGTAATTATTAAAGAAAAAAAAACTCGCAGTGTGAGTGCGAGAAAGAGAGCAACATATTTCATTTGTAAACTGTATTTATTTTGATTTATTTAATAAAAAAGTAGTTTTGCTTGTGCTCGCAAGAGTTCAGCAGCTCTCGGTATCAAAATTGATGTTATAGCCAGGAAACTGGTGTGGGGGGTATTAATTTTTTTCTTGACTTGTTAACTACGTGTTCTGAGAGAAATAGCGCGATGAAGAAGCGCGGATGCGATTGTGACAATTTCTTGAATGTATCATATTAATTTGTGAAAATAAAAGTTGTAAAATGTGTTAATATAAACAATATTTAATTACCAATATCATCAAGCGGTCCACGATATCGAATCGCGACAAGCATCACTTTCGTAGCCCGAGATATCTCCGTTGGGCCCAGAGTTAACGGAACCTTTCTGTTAGCGTGTCAAAACGTCAATTCTTGAAGACAACATGACTGACCCAACTACAGTACTGCTCACCTCAACCACGTCTACAAACTACAGTAGCCCCGTGACTTCTTTGGTGCTGACTGACAGTTCACAGCTGAATTCTGACAGTCAACATTTAGGTATATACCCAAATTTTGACTGTCAGAAGTGACAGCTGCTAAACACATGTTATAATATGATTCGGCGTAGGGATACATAATTTTGTCTGGTAACTTTACAAGGCCGTCAGCTCTCAGCTGTGAGCTGTCACTCAGCACCAAAGAAGCCATGAGGCTTGTATAGGTGGAAGGTGGGACTTAGACTACCGTGACCATGACGTCACATGAGTACCGCACAACCACCTCGGTCCTGAGGTTTGGGCTTCTTCTAGAAACAGAAACAGCTTACCATAGGTGATACGTTTCAGGGATGGACTGCTCATTGTAGCTTTGTAGCAGCTCAGACTTGAGGCCATCGTTGGAAACAGATGATTAGGGGCAAGAATAACATGAATTTTTGAGGGGGTTTCATTAAGTGTGGTTTTCAGATTTCCACCAATAATCTTGCTGGGAAAATCGTGGAACCCTCTCTCCGAACCATTAATGTAAACCCCCCCTTCCCTTCCTTTCGTGTTCAGAGCCATCAAGATCGGCGACAAGGAGGTAGAGTACAACTCCACCTTCCAGCTGATCCTGCAGACCAAGATGGCTAACCCGCACTACAAGCCGGAGATGCAGGCTCAGACCACGCTCATCAACTTTACCGTGACCAGGGACGGGTTGGAGGACCAGCTGTTGGCAGAGGTGGTCAAGGCGGAGAGGCCCGACCTGGAGGATCTCAAGGTGACAGGACAACCCTTTTGACTCCTGGTCAGTCCCAGAAACAGGACGAGGGAAATAGACCTACAAACTAACTTAACCTAGGACAGCAACACTAAACACGGGGGACCTACACCAATGAACTCTGTCCAGGCCGAGCTGACGAAGCAGCAGAACGACTTCAAGATCATGCTCAAGTCACTGGAGGACGACCTCCTGTCCCGCCTCTCCTCGGCCGGCGGTAATATCCTGGGGGACACGGCGCTGGTCGAGAACCTCGAGACTACCAAGAGGACCGCGGCTGAGATCGAGCAGAAGGTCAACGAGGCCAAGGTCACCTCAGCCAAGATCGACCAGGCCAGGGAGTATTACCGACCGGCGGCCGCCCGCGCCTCTCTGCTCTACTTCATTCTCAACGAGCTCAACACGATCAACCCCATCTACCAGTTCTCCCTCAAGGTTGGTAATACTGTATTCTACTCCAGACTACCAGTTCTCCCTCAAGGTTGGTAATACTGTATTATACTCCAGACTACCAGTTCTCCCTCAAGGTTGGTAATACTGTATTCTACTCCAGAATACAAGTTCTCTCTGAAGGTTAGTTTGTAACGATTATATTCTACGCATCTCTTTTGATCAATTTATAGAAATAATATGATAATATTACAAAAGTATTTAATTCACACCATATTTCCCAACAAATATCTACGTGGTGAACAGATGGGGATTATTTGTACTATCCGTGATTTCTATTATACGTGCTTCCCCTCCGTTACCCTGAAAAAAAAAGATTCCGTTGTACTTACATGCTTACAATCATCGAGTTCTTTCTTCCAAAACTTAAAAATTTAAGATAATTGACCTCAGTAATAAACAGATAACATTTTAATTTTTTTTTCGACGCCTCCCCCCCCCCCC
>CABFWB010001063.1:44824-73802 GCA_902151455.1 Timema bartmani | reverse complement strand
CCAAAAAACCTAATGATAACAAAATCGGGGGATACAGTTTGGTGTTGTAGTTTCGAATCTTTCCTCTACATCCAAAATTAAATTATACCACTGGATAGCTAAAGGATCAAAGAATTCATTACGATAAGCGAGAACAGTGACGCATCACGCACGTTGGAGGGGGAAGCGCCGCCATTTTGAGGTTATTTTGCTGCGTATCGCAATTTGCAATTAGTATAACTTTTGACTCGGAGAAGCTACGATGTTCGTTTAAGTTTTAATCGTCAGCTGTTACATAAACGTATTCACGTACAACACACGGCCGTGTCCATGACACAGCCACACCCCATTTTTTTTTAACTGTGCAGGTTTTGACAGGTAATAAGACTGTTTTGTGTCTTTCAGAGCTTTCATTGAAGAGAAGTTGGGTGCAAAGTACGTAGAAGGACGAACCGTGGAGTTTGCCAAGTCCTTCGAGGAGACGAGTCCTTCTACTCCTATATTCTTCATACTTTCTCCTGGTGTGAATCCTTTAAAAGTAAGTATTAACCTTTCAAAACGCATCGTGATTTGTTTGTCTCTGAGAGTTAAAAAAATGATAGTATATTGGGAGTATTTAACCCGCAATTTCTGAATTGACGGTTTATATAAGCACACCAACTTAATCATATCGCCCCGCTTTCGGTGGCCGTGTGGTCTAACGCGCTACTCTCGCAGTAGAATAGACTGCCGATGACGGGGAGATCGAGGTTTGAATCTCGGTCGGGTGTACTGACGATGGCTTATCCTAAATGGTTTTTGCACTTCTTCCTCCACACAAATGCGCACTCCCTCTAAATATAACTTTCCCAATCCCCAAAACCGTTGGCGTAACCAGTAGATAAGCGTTTAACCTAAACGGGTACTAAGACGCGGTGTTACAAGAAAGTTAGTTATAAAAAAAAAGACACGGCAACCACTCCCCCGACCGTAAATTTAATAGCTGTGAAAGATAAGCCTTAATTTAACCCACACTAGATTTTTTGCTATGGCGGGGTTGGAAACCTAGACCTTTAGTTAAGTAAGCCGACACGCTACCGGCTGATATATGGTGTCGTATCTAATAATTACTTCATTATTATTGTTTTTAGATGTTCTAATCTTACGACAGGACCATACCTTTTGTCAGTGAACTTATACCTCAAATGCGCCCTGTCCTCTGCCTCCTCCTTCAGCTCACAGAATTGTCTTATTTCCTTCAGGTCATCCGATATTTGAATCCTCCTCTTTCCTAAGCTCCTCTTTCCCTCAAACTTTCCTTCTACGACGTCGTGCATAAGATAGTTCCTCCCTAGGACAAACATATAGCACTATCGTGGTTATTGAGTGTTCCTTGTCTAAATGACTCGTTTGACTAAATATTAGTTAAAAATCTTACATTTTAGTATGAAACTAAGTTGCTTGTATTGTAAATTGAGGAATTATTTTAGAAGTATTAACTTGGTGTTAATACTTATGCATGAGTTACTATAGTTTAGGTGTTAGCTATGTCTGTCAATAGAGTCAGAAGTCTCAAGATCGAACCTTGGTAATATCTAATTTGTTAAAGTTATCTGAGTAAAAAAAAAAATCACTTGCCACTCAAATTTAGTATTAATGTTAGTTCAGTTATTTACTACCGGTTGATGACCTCACTCAGTGATTTGATTAATCTAATTATAGATATTGGGTCAAGGGTGCAGGTACGGGGGAGAAGATAGGTGGGCGGATAGCTTTTTGGGGGGGGGGGCAGTGGAAGGGTCAAACAATCAAATCCTTTTCAACATACACAGGTCGACCTCGGTGGTTTTGGGGTAAGGTACTCGCCTCAGGACCCCCATGTTCGTGGCTTTGAACCCAGCCAGGGTCAACGGAATTTTTTTTTTTAAGCTATACAAATCCGTAACACAACTTCCTTTGGAGTGGAAATAAAGTCGTCGGTCGATTGTGGTATGTTAAAAAAAACCTGGAAGGTATGTGAAGATATATCTTTCCCGTCGAAATTTGTAGTGCCCTTTCACTCTCGCTCGTAGAAATTCTCGTGTGCTGATATAATCAGAAAGTGCATGTTAAATACCTCAGATAAATGGAATGAAAACTTACATAAGCCCGATACAACGACTCGTGGTAGAATATTGTTTCACTTCTGTCGACGGATATCAGCCGAGGAATCACGAGTGTTTACGGTCACGTGACTTCATAGTTCACTTTCAACCAAACCATTTCGATGTATGGGGAACTAGTTCAATTTAATAAATCGTTCACTTGTAAGTATTATTTCACGAACTACACATCTCTAAATGTGTCTTCTTTTGATAACGTCCACTGGAGAAGTTTAAACTGAACTGGAAACTTCCAAGACTTGGGACAACTCCAGTGCAGTCAAATAGTGGGAAATTAAGATGATAAACTATTTGGGGAGTTTTTCTTTTCAAGATTTGAGATGAGAAAATGTCCGTATTTAAAGACAGTGTGTTGCTTTCCCGTGGCTGCACCCTGGCGACCGAGCCCCTAACTCTCGAGGGTTACGTGTTTTCAGGACGTGGAGACCCTGGGTAAGAAGATGGGGTTCACGACGGACGAGCAGAACTTCCACAACGTGTCCCTGGGTCAAGGTCAGGAGGTGGTGGCAGAGGAGGCCATGGACATTGCGGCTCAGAAAGGTCATTGGGTCATCTTGCAGGTAGGGAGGGCCATGGACATTGCGGCTCAGAAAGGTCATTGGGTCATCTTGCAGGTAGGGAGGGCCATGGACACTGCGGCTCAGAAAGGTCATTGGGTCATCTTGTAGGTAGGGAGGGCCATGGACACTGCGGCTCAGAAAGGTCATTGGGTCATCTTGCAGGTAGGGAGGGCCATAGACATTGCGGCTCAGAGAGGTTATTGGGTCATCTTGCAGGTAGGGAGGGCCATAGACATTGCGGCTCAGAAAGGTCATTGGGTCATCTTTCAGGTAGGGAGGGCCATGGACACTGCGGCTCAGAAAGGTCATTGGGTCATCTTGCAAGTAGGGAAGGCCATGGACATTGCGGCTCAGAAAGGTAATTGGGTCATCTTGCAGGTAGGGAGGGCGGCCTTACTACTTGAGCTAGTCCTATACAGTCCACCTCATTACAACCTATCTCTATCTTGAGCTAGTTCTATCCAGTCCACCTCATTACACCCTATCCCTATCTTGAGCTAGTTCTATCCAGTCCACCTCATTACACCCTATCTCTATCTTGAGCTAGTATGTCAGTCAGTATCCTGAACAAGGTTCTAAAATCTCCCATTTGTGTTCTATGTCATTTCCACTTTAACCGGTGTAATTTGACTACTATTGTGATAGTACCTTTGTTTTAGCTCATCATTATGTAATCTTCTCTACTCCCCAGTATCTTCACCGCTTTTTGGACCAAATTAATGTTATTAAATAGGCCTACTTCATTTTCGAGCACCCTAAAAAAAATTCTCGTTATGTAAAGTAAGAGACTATGTCTCATTACCATAAAGAATAACCAGTGAAAATATTCTTTTGTATATTCTACATTTTACAAGCAAACGAAATTGTAAGAAATGGCTACCAACAGTACACTGTGGTTATATTTCAGAACATCCATCTTGTGAAGAAATGGCTGCCGGCCCTGGAGAAGAAACTGGAACACTACAGTATGGGCTCTCATCCCGACTACAGGGTGTTCATGAGCGCCGAACCGGCAGCCACCGCGGCTGCTCATATCATCCCTCAGGTATATTCTAGGACAGGGGTGGCAAATCTATGACACGCCAACACGATTTAGTTGGCACGGCCACATGGAAAAACCAGACGTAAATGAAACTTTGCCCAACGTGGTGTATATACATATTGAAGACAGTAGTATTTCGCCTGCAACGTCATGTCACGATGAACTTTATGCAGTCGACGGCTAGGAATCGTCCTGGCTCGTACCTGAGTGCGTCTTGTGTTCTGCTGAAACCATTTCACCGGTCGGGCTAAAGCTTTGTTTCCAGGCTTTTAAAAGAATGGCCACGTGATGATTCCTGCTGAGCTCAGCGGTCAGAGCATTGGCGTACTAAGCCAAAGGTACCGGGTTCGATTCCCGTGTCCGGGTCTCAATTTTCAGAATATGATTTTAAATAATTTCCACCCGATGAGTTTTTGGAATTATATATACAGTATATCCCCAAGATTAAGGGTAGTTTACTGATGGGCAAAGAGATTTTAAAAAATCAATTTTCTCGAAATCCGCTCTATTTTAATTATTTTGGTTTATCTAGGCACTGTTTTACATTACAAACAAAATGGCAGCTCTCATTTATTTACCCGTGAAAATGAATTCGAGGGTAACTCACATTGGCAGGAATTTCCAACATTTATCATATCTCCGCAGCTATATAGATACGAAATAACTTTAAGGGTATCTTAGAGGGTATATAGCTGTCTCTTTCATGTGTTTAAGGGTATCTTGGATGGTATATAGCTGTCTCTGTCATGTGTTTAAGGGTATCTTGGAGGATATACAGATGTCTGTCATGTATTTAAGGGTATCTTGGAGGATATACAGCTGTATCTGTCATGTATTTAAGGGTATCTTGGAGGATATACTGCTGTCTCTGCCATGTGTTTAAGGGTATCTTGGAGGATATACAATTATCTCTGTCATGTGTTTAAGGGTATCTTGGAGGATACACGGCTGTCTCTGTCGTGTGTTTAAGGGTATATTGGAGTCGTCTATCAAGATCACGAACGAGCCTCCCACAGGGATGATGGCAAACCTCCATAAGGCCCTGGACAACTTCACTCAAGAGACACTGGAGATGTGTACCAAAGAGGCCGAGTTCAAGGCCATCCTGTTCACCCTGTGCTACTTCCACGCAGTGGTGGCTGAGCGGCGCAAGTTCGGGCCTCAGGGATGGAACAAAGTCTACCCCTTCAACGTCGGTCAGTGGAAATCAACTCCAGACTTGATTGTCGCGTTTGAGAGTGGAGTGGGACGCGCACATCCTTAAACCCTGGAACACTCAAAATACTTGAACCTTTGACTTGATCGACTCCATAAGGATATTAAATATTCATGGATTCAAGAAAATGTCGGATTCGAGATTAGAACAAAATATCAGTACCCTTCTTTAGCATAATTAAAATGAGTACAGTCCGGTAGGATAGTATACGGTTTTAAATATATACATAAATTGCTACCCTTAAATCGCGTTCCCTGCAAAAACCAAAAGGTAATATTATGTGTTCTAGATTACGTACGACACTTCCATTCCTTCTGTCAGTGACCTCATACCACCAATGCACCCTGTCCTCTGACTCCTCCTTCAGCTCCCAGAATGTTCTTCTTTCCGTCAAGTCATCCAATATTTGAATCCTCCTCCTTCCTAAACTCATCTTTCCCTCATTCTTTCCCTTCTATGACGTCGTCCTGGTAAAGATACGATAAACCGAAAAGGCCAACCTGAGGAAATGTTTTTTTTCTCGCAGGTGACCTGAACATCTGCGTGAATGTGCTGTACAACTATCTAGAGGCCAACTCCAAGGTACCGTGGGAAGATCTCCGCTACCTGTTCGGGGAGATCATGTACGGCGGACACATCACTGACGACTGGGACCGTCGCCTATGCATCTCCTACCTGGAGGAGCTGATGCAACCAGACCTGGTACAGTTGCTTAGGACCACTACCTGGAGGAGCTGATGCAACCATACCTGGTGCAGTTTCTTAGGACCGCTACATTCAGGCTATGGAGGGTCCTCCCTAACCTCAAGTCCTTGGATCTTTGTAACCTCAAATCTTTATTGACTAATCTTAGCATCTTTACATATTTTAATCCTCAAATCTTTGACTCTTATAAGTATAAATTCCTTGAATCTTTCTATCTTTGATTTTTTAATAATAAAAGCATTAAATCTTCTAATCCTCAAATCCTTAAATATTCTTGTCCTCAAACCCTTGAATCTTCAAAGTATTAAATACTTAAATCTTTGACTCAAATAAACCTTAAATTATTGAATCTTCAAGTTCTAATCCTTGAATCTATGAAAGATATTCGCAATCAAGTATGTATACTACAGGTGATTCACTCGGGACTGAACACTTATTTTGTATAACATAAGCTATGTAGAGCATAATAAGAGCATGAAACCCGAACGGGACGGTTCTTTATCTCATGACGAAGCATTCGATATGCATTACTTGGAAAAACATGTCTCCCCGCTGGAAAGCCGGGCGCCACAATGACGCGCCATCCCTCTAGACATTAGTTGGGAAGCGTGTGTAATCAGACAGTGTAAGTGAGTCGGCAGAAGAAATATGGTGTGCCCAATTGAAGAGCGTGTGTTCATTGTACGTCAGTACTGGGTGTCAGGTTCCTTCAAACAATGCCAGAGGGGGTAATCTGAATAAATTTGGTGGGGCGTACACCACCCACCAGAGCCACCATTTCGAACTTGGCGACGAAGTTGGAGAAAACGGAAAACTTGGTGGATCCGCATACGGGCGGATGGCCCAAGATGATGGAGGACGGTTTTCCCAAGAGACTGGACGATCGTATTCGACCTGTCAAAGAGCAGCCAAATAAGAAAGGACTAAGCCTACCGTATCACGGCTGTGCACCTGTTTTGGCAAAGTGACTGGCTTACTGTCAATGGTTTTCCCAATTTTTCGCCGAAAGCCCCACCCTGTTGGACATAACATGGTTTACTGATGAAGTATAATTCCATTTGTCTGGTTAAGTTAACTCGCAAAATACATGGGTTAGGGCCACTGATCATCCCCACGCCATCCATGAAGAGCCATTGCATCCAGCGAAAATTGGTGTCCTGTGTGCGGTGTCTCGTCACCATATTATTGGGCCAATCTTTTTTGAAGACACAGTGAATAGTGACCAACATTTGGAAATCTTTAATGAATTTGTGAATCAGCTAATAGGACGGTGCAACTTGCCACACCTCCAATAGGAGAATGGCAGAAATCCGCAACTTTTCTCAAGACAAGCTGATCTCCAAAAACCTGTGGCCACATAGGTCTCCCAAACTGACACCCCCAGATTTCTTTCTATGGGGACTTTTAAAAGGCAGTGTTTTATGCCAACAAGCCAAGGTAGATTGAGGAATTAAAAGACAACATCAAACGTTGCTGCTATTAACGTCGCTACGCTACATCGCACATTCGCCAATATGGAGCGTCGGTTGAATATGTGTCTGGACGCTGCATCTTCTATGAGACATTCTTATTTTGTCATGGGCCAGCCTATGTTTTATAATCCACACTAATCAAATGTGACTTTCCAAACATGAGTTAACTAAAAAAATAAGTGTTCAGTCCCGAATGAATTACCCTGTATAACAAATTAAACCAAGGGATTCCTTCCTTCAAATACTTGAATACCTATAATTCACAAATATTTCAATCCTCAAATCCTTTATCTTTGAATCTTCTGACCCTCGAATTCTTAACTCTTCAAATATTCAAACAATTGAATCTAAGAATCCTTAAATTTAATCTTCTAGAACTAAAATTATTGAATCTTGTAACCATGAAAAACTTAAATCTCATAATCCTCAAATTCTTGACTTATTATATTCTCTAATCCTCAAATCCTTGATTTTTCGAATCCACTCGCAAGTAAATCACACTGGGACAGGACGTCTACAAATTTAATCCAGGGCTGGGTCCTTATTATTTCCTAGAAAGCCAACATTTGTTTGGATTTGATTTAAAGTGATTTTAGTGTCAGCAAACAGAATTTAAGGGCGTATTTCTTTATTTCAGGTCGATGGGGAGCTTCAGTTGGCCCCTGGTTTTGCTGCGCCGCCCAATACAGACTTTGTGGGTTACCACGCGTACATAGGTGAGAGCTAACATTCACACCTGCACAACTTCCCACACACAGATGCAGATTTTAATAACTAAAGAGCACAGGGGAAAAGGGGGAAAAGTACAATTTTTTGACACAAATTGAGTTTTTGTCATGTTAAATTTTTTTTTTAACGTGTTTCTTGGGGTTTGAGGTTTGAGAAAAAAGTTGTTCCAGGAAATGTGTGAAGTGTGACCTTTTTTTCCTGTTTTCCCCCATGTAACCTTCTAATGTGTAAATCTGTCTTAAGTCTTCAGTGTATTTCAATCAATTACCTATACAGGGTGTTCGGAAACTCATAGCCCAAACTGCACATATAGCTTGTTCGAACCAAACGTAATCCCTATACACTTACATCTGGAAAATTATGCTAATACCATTAAATTGTGTTCTAAGTTTCAGCGTACAGCGCTGAGAGAGCAAATCTGTCAAGCATGCGTGTACAACAGGATGCATAGGAGTTATTATTATTATTATTAGCACTGCGTCTTACTACCCGTTCGGGCCATACGCACTTACGCTAATGAGTAATGGTAGGGTGGTTGTGAGATGAAATGGAGGACCTACAGTTTAACGTGGAATCCGAGCCACGGTGGATGCCTGGCATTCCTCACATTCACAAGTTGTGATTAATACACATCTTGTCAGAGGTGAAGGAAGGTTTCAGCAATCAGATAAATCTGTGCCGGGACCGAGGATCGAACTCCGGACCCCAGCACATAAGTCTGACACCTTACCCCTGGACCACCAGGTCACCTAAATAGGAGTTATGCGCGCGGCACTGCACGTGTAATAATTGCAAGCACTTTCTGTGATGTGGGGCCGTTAATGACGACCCTCAGAACGTATTCGCATTTCTAGATGGGCTGGTGTGTTGTTTACTATTATTGTGGTATGTTCTGCTGCCGTGCTTCAAGATGTCGAACTAAACTTTGAACTAAACTACTTCTAGAAGTTAATCTCTCAACTTCACCTCTTCTCCTTACTGTCCAATCATCACTTCCTTGGAAGGATATAGGCCGTGCTAAGGTTCTAAAGAGGAATATTATTTGGTTGTTCTGTGTTAGGCTTTCTTCAGTCCCTTTGTTTGTTTCCCAGACGAAATGATGCCACCCGAGTCCCCCTACCTCTACGGACTGCACCCAAATGCTGAGATAGGCTTCCTGACGACGACCGCTGAGAACTTGTTCCGGGTAGTGTTTGAGATGCAACCACGGGACGCAGGGACTTCCGGAGGCGCCACCGTCACGAGGGAAGACAAGGTGACTTCCTCCCTTTACCTACCCTTTTGAGACGGTGACATTAAACCAGAGGCACGCGATGTCATTCAGAGAAAGTGAGGTTGAACGATATTCGTTACAAAGTATAAAATTAAAAGGAGTACAGTTTTGGATAGGCCACTGTATGTCAGTCGATGCCTGCAAATATCAGTAGATTGTTACATTCCATGATCTGGAACACACACACACACACACACATATCTCGGTCTGATCCCGGTATTACGGGTGTACCTCACACTGTTCCCAGGTGAAGCAGATAATCGACGAAATACTGGAGAAGTTACCTGAAGAGTTCAACATGGCGGAGATCATGGGTAAGGTGGAGGAGAGGACACCATACGTGATCGTGGCCTTCCAGGAGTGCGAGAGGATGAATTACCTGACGGGAGAACTGAAGAGATCTCTCAAGGAACTAGACTTAGGACTCAAGGTACCGGTGCTTTGGTTTTGATGTTGTAAGTAGTAGGTGGGACCACTCACCACGGTTGACCTTTGACCTACCTAGAGGGCGTTGCTTTATTTTGGACTTAGGACTCAAGGTACCGGTGCTTTGGTTTTGATGTTGTAAGTAGTATGTGGGACCACTCACCACGGTTGACCTTTGACCTACCTAGAGGGCGTTGATTTATTTCGGACTCAATACAGTGTACTTGGTTTTAATTTTGTAATTAGGTGACAGGACCACCTATCCCATTTTACTCATTATACATCTGAATAAAATTGCTGTATTTCTAACTAAAGGTAGCACGCTTTGTTATAGATAGTATGCAGGCCCCCTTGACACATTTTGACTTCTTAACTACCTAAATAAAAGTGCCCTATTTACAGGTCTCAAGGGATCATATACGATATCAACGAGGTTATCTCACTTGTTTTAAATGTTGTGGTAAAGTTTGTGTGGTTTCGTTCACAGTTTTCTTTGAAATAAGACTATAATAAACTAACCTCACCGTTCCCAAAAACCTTCAGCAAAGGCAAAATGACAAACAAGCTATTTAGCCAAGGCTTTACGTATCGTAACATCATACCAATAAAAATCATCAAGGACAGTTTCCAGCCACTGGTCGGATCTGTTTGGAACATGAGCCTCTCCAACGTCTTTTTTTCCCCACGACACCTCTCCTCTCTCTATCTCCCGTGTCTTCTTCTTGGGCTCCTGACTCCCCTTTCCAATACATCAGACATCTCCTTTGGTATCCTCTCCTCGCATGACCGTACCATCTAAGTCGTGTCTTCTCTCTCCTGTCCTGCGCTGGCTCTTCCTTAACTATTCCTCTCACCCTCTCATTTCTCCTTCTATACATTCCTGAGACTCCTATAATACTTCTCAGTTGTTTCATTTCACAGGCTTGTATTCTGCTTCCATTGTGCGTCTTCATTGCCCACGTTTCCTCTACGTATGTCAATATGGGTACACAGTACATCTTCTATATCACTCCTCTTCACATCCTCAGCACATCTCTTCTCCGAATTATACTTCTGTATCCTCCTTCTCTCATTGATTTCTCTTCTGTTTCTTCTACTTTCCTCTTTTACACCCCCCAGGTATTTAAAGCTCTCCACTATCTTCATCTCCTCCCCTCCCACGGTCATACCATTAGTGCACTTATCTCTCTTCAAGTATCATGAAACATCTAAATGGCAAACTGATATGTCCGCTGGGTTGCGTTCATTCCAGGGCGAATTGACCATAACCTTCGTGATGGAAGAACTCGAGAACTCGCTATTCCTGGACCAGGTGCCCCAGATCTGGACACAGAGGGCATACCCTTCGCTTCAAGGACTTACAGCCTGGTTCGCAGACCTTCTGCTGAGATTACGAGAACTGGACACGTGGTCTACAGACTTCGTGGTGGGCGGGGACTCTAAACTATCATAGGGAGAAAATATTGACCATACAGACTTAATCAGTTGTTACGGTCCAATTTTTATAAGGACAACCGTTTAGAGAATAGAAACTTTTGTTGTGTTCAACATAGATAACATTATTGTTATTTTCTAAGTATCGATAGTATATATATATATATATATATCAAAAGTGAATGCTGACGATCACATTACTTGAATTATGAGTATTTTAAAGTAGATAGAGTAACTTTTATAGCTGTCACATGAGCTTGTTTCTATTAAAAGTAGACTGTCATTAGTTTTATTCTACTGATGAGTGATAACTTAAACCCTTTTTATAGGGTGTGTTCCTATTCGAGTTTTTAGTTTTTACAATACAAATAATTATTGAATATTGATAAATGTATAATATATTTGGTCGTGTTTTAAGGCTCTTAATACAAGCGAGTTACCAAGAATAGCTGGCCAACATCTAGTAAAGTGACAAAGTACTGGTAGCTACACAAGAAATATTAGCGGATATATGATGACGTGTCACTCAGGATCGCGAGAGACAAAGTCATTTAGGACCTCGTGACGAATTTAGAGTAGTTGTTTATATTGATTTTAAAGCCTGTTTTGTGTAGTATTGTATGGTCATGTAATGTAGATATAAAAGGAGGGTATACCAAAGAAAATGGTGGAAATTAAGTATGTGGGAGAAAAGGACCACAAGGAAGGCCAAGAAAGATATGGGAGTAGCAGATATTACACTGTTAGAAAGAAAACATTATATCCAAATTTAGATTATATTTCTAAAGTGTTGTCTAAACACCGTGACAAGAGAAAAGTTCCATTATGAACAATGTTGACCATGAGCCTAAATGAATAGGATTGGGAACTAGGTTAGATCATGGTAGGAGGAATATCTATCTATAACACTCAACTAGGTCATGTCATGCTGGAGTAAAGATTGTTCTAACCCAAAGCTAACACATACCTAACCGCATTAAATACTAGCCTTCTCAAACCAAAGATGATTACCTTTAGGAGTAAGGACATTATAGTATGGTCCTAATACGGCCGTTAGGTGACTGTAGTTATTCAAGTTTAAAACAATGATACCGCCATCTAGAAGTTATCCTTCCAACCTCTACAACTACTGCAATCTATTATCAGTGTTTCAAACTAGAAGGCTCTGACCAAATAAATGCCCCTTATTTGTCAAGTTACCCTCATCGGTGTGGCTGGCCGGATTCTTCAACCCCCAGTCCTTCCTCACGGCCATCATGCAGTCTACCGCCCGAAAGAACGAGCTGCCCCTGGACAAGATGTGTCTGCAATGTGACGTCACCAAGAAACAGAAAGAGGACTTCACGTATGTCGTAGTCATAGTACTAAGAAGCAACTTAAAGAGTTTTGGCGGAAAAGTGCAGGTAATGCACGCGTGGTTTCCATTCAACTGGAAGAACAAGGATATGGAAACGTTTGAAGAAAAATTGTATAGCTTGGTGGTCATTGTAAAGTAAAATGTGCCAGGAAGATAAAGCATAAGATAACGGGAAAATACATCAATTCTAGCTTATAAAGATATACAATATAACATTTTATTGTTGATATAAATAAATAAATTAGTTGATCATTTGGAAAATTAATACAAAATTAATTGGTAATAGGAATTAATTTTTTATCTGGAAAGTGTTGGAGGAAAAATAGAAACGATATACCTGTTAAAAACAAAGTTCAATTCCACGCGTTGTCGTGTCAGTAAATCAACCTATGTCGACAACACTGCCGTTTCTTTTAACTCTCCTCAAATCATAATAATATCGTATGTTTAGTAGATCACCTGGTCGTCTAACCCCTGAGGGTCAAGTAGTCACGTGTGCCGACTTTGTTCCAGGTCGGCCCCCAGGGAAGGAGCCTATGTCCACGGTCTTTACATGGAGGGTGCGCGCTGGGACTCGCAGACGGGGTTCATTATGGACTCGCGACTCAAAGAACTGTTCCCCTACATGCCCGTCGTCAACATCAGAGTGAGAAGATAACCCTAACTATTTTTTTTTTTCCTAAGATAGTGCCAACATAAGGAAAGATGGTGTCATGTGGTCTGCACAATCTACAACCGTTAATCTCAGTTTCCTAGGCCAGAGCTGCTACTTTCGTTCAAGTAGTTCCTAATTTTGTCCTCACGAGGATGAGTATTGATCCATCACTTCACAGATAAATCTGTAAGCGCCGGAGATCAAATCTGGTGACACTAGACCACAGATATATAAGTGAGACCGAGACAGATCAATGAAAGTAACAACTTGCTCCAGCCCATGCCAAGAAGTTGCACTGCAATGTAAACCAGAGATGGATCTGGGCTTAGATATTAAATATTAGAATCTAATAATTATCCTTTTATCGCATAGCATAATTTGCCCTAATACCTTCATCTTCCTCTTCATCATCATCATGAAGCACTTCCAGCCACTGGCTGGATCTGTTTGGAACAAATGCCTCTTCGCCATCTCTTTGCCTACCTCCACCTTGACCCAGTCCTCTCCTCTGTCCTCCACACTCCTCCTTACTCCCTCCAGCCACCTGTCCCTTGGTTCTCCCCCACACCTCCATATCCAACATCCTCCTGGGAATCCTTTCCCTCTCCAATCTCCTCACATGTCCATACCACCTTAGTCGTGACTTCTCTATCCTGTACTGAACTGTCTCTTCCTTTACTATTTCTCTTTCATCTCTCATTTCTCATCCTGTAATATTTTGTCACACCGATCCTCAGGAATTTTATTTCTCTGCCCTTCATTCTGCTTCTATCCTGTTCCCCCTACCGATGTTTCTGCAGCGTACGTCAATATAGGCATTGCAGATAACTCCCTTGCACTTGTCTGGCCTATTCTTGCTCCAAGTCAGGCTCCTCACACTCCACTCACACTCACACTCACACTCACACTCCCCTTGTCTTCCTCTCTCCTGTAATTGTCCTGTAATACCTTCGTTATGCCTCATTGATTTGGTCAATTCCTCCAGTGTGTGGTTGATCGGTTTTCTTAAAAGAAATCGTATCATTATCTTCCTTTGTGAATGATTCCTTGTTGATTCTACTACGTCAGTTCCCCCCCCCCCTTTTCTTGTTGCAGGCTATAACCCAGGACAAACAGGATCTTCGGAACACGTACGAGTGCCCTATTTACAAGACGAGGACCCGGGGGCCCACTTACGTGTGGACTTTCAACCTCAAGACTAAAGACAAGCCTGCCAAGTGGACCCTTGCCGGGGTCGCTTTGCTGCTTCAGACTTAGAGCTCTCTAAGCGCCGTTCCTTGTTGTAGACCCGGATTCGGGCAACCTACCACGTCTACGCTTATGTACTAATTACGCTGACGGTTTTAGGGGTGAGGAAGGTTATATTTATAGGAGGTATACCCGCATTTGCGTGGAAGTAGAGCGGAAAACCACTTTTGGAAAAACTTCCCTCGGTACACCCGACCGAATTTCGAGCCTCGATCTCCCCTTCGTTGGCAGTCTAGTTTACTGCGAGAGTAGCGCCTTAGACTATGCGGCCAGCGAAGCGTGTGGCGTTGTGTCACCTTCATGTCTGAAGAGTTGTTTAGTAGGAAAAAAAGAGTCATTAGGTTGTTTGTGGCGTGGAAATTAAGTTGTTTCTTTTTAAACTTAAATTATTTGCAGATGAATAAATTAATGGAATCGGATGTTGAAAGAATCACAATAAATATATCTTTTATTATGGTGTACATGCAGATGATAGATATTAAATTTATTTTAAATTAAATCTTTATGGTTATTTATCTTTGGACAAAGAGTATTTGCAATTAAAAGGCACGACTATAAATGGGTATTGAATATATATAGCTATAGGCTATCTCTTTGGTCAGATATGAAAGTCAAAAATAAAATAGCTCATAGCCCCGATGAGTAGTAAGACGTGGTGATAAAAAAAAAAGGTGGGGCAGGGGGGAAAAATATATATTTTTCTTTGATTATGGATCATTTTAAGGCGATAACATGAAATTGGATTTAATCGGAATATAATAGGTTTCCTGTTAATAAATTACTTTCAACAGTGTGTTTGTATAACCCTAACACTACAGCTTCATGTCCTAACTGGATTTAAACCAGTTTTTCCCATTCTGTGTATTCAACATTCACTTTTTTTTTTAATGTTCTTAACTTGATTTAATTTCNCTTTTATCAAACTTAAATATAAGTTTAATCTAACTTTAATCTCACGAAATTTTATAAGGGGTTCTTTTTATTTGTGGATAGATTTGTGTGTGTTTTTTTGATAATGAGTTCCCAGGAGAAAAAAAGAAGAGAAGTTACAGATCACCAAGTCATTCAAAAATTTCAATTTCAAAATTCTTTGAGGCATAATATTGGCCTAAATTACTGTGGTTAACTATCACATTACTCTACATAACCATATGTTTTCATAACAGCTGTCCCAAGTGAAAGTGGCAGATATCAGCTGTTAGCGTAGTGATATTTTAGGGACTATTTTCTAGTTACTTTTTGAGCTGTCATCCAAGTAAACTTAGGTCGTGAATGGCGTATAGGTTTCCTGTTAATAAATTACTTTCAACAGTGTGTTTGTATAACCCTAACACTACAGCTTCATGTCCTAACTGGATTTAAACCAGTTTTTCCCATTCTGTGTATTCAACATTCACTTTTTTTTTTAATGTTCTTAACTTGATTTAATTTCATAACACACCTTTTATCCAAGTTCCATTTATCATTTTCGATAAATGTATTACGATAGCTGTCAAAAAAACCTAAATAATTAAATTTATGTTGCTGTAAGAATCTACATGTATTTTGAGATGGAATGTAGATAGTTGTAAAATATTTGTTAAGTATTTATTGACAATATATAAATAGTATCAATAATAGCTAAACAGGTTTTATGTAAATATTAGTATAACAGAAGTTAATGAAGTTGTTTGGAATCTTACATTGATAGTAAATATATTTATTATTTATTTAAATATGTATATCTCAACCTATTCCTATAACTAGAGTCATCTTGTAGCAATATATAGAACTAGATATAACAATAAATACAAGATAGCAGAGATATACTCCATTCACGGTAGGAATTACTCTCTGAAAGGTCTTTTTTCCTACCAATATCCTACTATATAATAGCTTTCTGGTAAGAAAAAAGGCCTTTCAGAAAACAATTTCTACGGTGAACAGACTTTATATCTGTATGCCTGAGAAGGCTTGAGAAGATCAGGTGGACAGACAGGGGGACAAGCGAACAACTCCTAAGAAGAGTGGGTGAGAAGATCAGGTGGACAGACAGGGGGACAAATGAACAAGTCCTAAGAAGAGTGGGTGAGAAGATCAGGTGGACAGACAGGGAGACAAATGAACAAGTCATAAGAAGAGTGGGTGAGAAGAGAACCATTTTGGATGTAATTCTCCGGAATAAAGCAAACTGGATCGGACGCATTGGAGGTCTAAGTTCGCCGACAAAAGGAATGGACCTATTGTAAGACAGAAAACATAATAATTATCATCTGTATACTGACTATTTTAAAGATGGGTAGCAAGCCACATTTATTGGAAAGACAATTTATTTTTTGGTGGTCAACCTATATTATTACTTTTTTTTAGCTATTGGTATCTTTTTTATTTCATTTATTAAAGGAATTCAACATACAGTTTCTGAACTGACTGATTATATCAGCACGCGAGAATTTATATGAGCTACAGCTAAAGGGTCTACCAATTTTGCCAGTAAAGGTAATTTTTACATCCCTTCCCAGATTATTTTACATACCACAATCGACATGGACCCGATGGCTTTACTTCCCCTCTGAAGGAAGTTGTACTACAGATCTTTATTGCTCAAGAAAAATCCGTCGACCCCGGCTGGGTTTGAACCCACGAACATCAGGTCCTAAAGCGAGCAGTTTAACCCAAGATCACCGAGGTCAACAAGGAAAATGTGTCCAAGAATATTATTAAATCAAGTTGCGATATTATGTTTATAATAATACTATAGAGACTAAAAAATTTGGAAATTGGCTCTGGGAAATCCAGAAAAGTCGAGGAATTTTAAAATATAATTTTGCAGCTGAGCACCCTGTTTAGTCTTATCGCCGTGTATGGATATCAAAACGTGACACACATACACAACACATACACATACACATACACATACACACACAACATTTCACTCAAGTGGTAATAAAAATTCAACCTCAACTTATTTCACAAAGCAGAGATTGTAATAACTGCACGCATTTATGACACCTATTAATGTGTCGGTAATAAAAACCAATTTAACAGCTGGTTGTATAAATATCGGCATCATGGCATTATATATCATTTTTATTTGCCCACTTTACTCAAATTTCACGAGGTATTCCTCGAATAAAATGTATTACCAAATTATTCTTTCTCCCATTTCGTGGCGAGCGATAAAATGTTTCCATTAACGATGAGAGGTCGGAATTGTGAATATTCCAAGGTTAGTCTGTATATTCCGTTACATCACTGGAGTCGGATTTAATGAATGAAGCTTTGATTTAAAAGGTAAGTTTTAAGATACAGACATTTAATCAGCCTTAAGGGGATGTCTTAGTATATTATACCCCTTATAGCCAGGGAGTGAGACCGAATCGATTCCTAGTTTTTGTTCAGGATCTAGTGCTTTTCAATCCTTGATTCGGTTTCAGTTCTTTCAATTGTTTTTTCCTCATTTAAGCCAAAAATACAACAAAATAAAAGTGTATATGTTAAATATATAATTCCTTGACAACAATTCTGAGAAAAGGAGAAATCTAGAGCATTTCAAAACAGAGTTAAGTTAAATACATTGCAATGCAATTAAAAATGCAATATCAAAAATAAATATTAAAAAGGTAGAGCCTCTAAGCACCGATAAAAACCTTCATGAACCTAAAAAGATATTTATTTTTAGCGCCAGGTGAAAGAGGTTGGTTGCATTGGTTTTGGCATGTTGAGAGGATGAGTGTGGTTCAAGTGATGAAGTAAATATATGAAGGTAGAGTGTGTGGATTAAAAGGAACAAGTAGGCCATGTAAGACTGGGCTAAATGTTGTAGACAAATGTGTAAAAAAAAGAAACATTTAAGAGTTTTAATAACAAAAGAGTGTGTATGACTCGGTGTATGGGTGTTGAAGGGTGCATGCAAAGATAGGGAAGTGTGGAGAAAGTTAGTGAGGATGTATTAAGTACGGAGCTGTTGTTTTTTGAGCTATATGCACAGTTTCTTGACCACCCCGTAAGGGAACGGCGTGATTATGTACGTTTGTATGTCTTATTACCGATTCGGGTTATAAGCTTAAGTACTAATTACGCCAATGGTTTTAGAGTTTAAGAAAGTTATATTTAAAGTAAGTGTATCTGCATTGGCATGGAAAGAGAGTGCTAAACTATTTTGGAAAAAAAAACCCACTCTGCGTACACCAGACCGAGATTCGAACCTTGATCTCCCCATCATCGGCAGTCTAGTCTACTGCGATGGTAGCGCCTTAGACCATGCGGCCACCGAAGTGGGTAAAAAGTAGATATAGATTCCTGTTCCTTAAAATAAATGTTAGTTTCAGTTATCAAATCTTGTTCTGGTTCGACTGCCCGGTTACAGTTCCTCATTAAAAAATAAAGGGGAGCAAATACCAGACATCTTGTAAAGTATAAACAATTGTTGTAAATTTTACTAAATCAAAGCCGTGACAAAGGAAAAAAGGAGAGAATTATACTGTTATTATTAACACCGCGTCTTACTACCCATTCGGGTTGTACAAACTTACGCTAATGTATAATGGTAGGATGATTGTGAGATGAAATGGAGGACCTACAGTTTGTGGGATCCGAACCACGGTGGAGGCCTGGCATTCCACACATTCACAAGTTGTGATTAATACACGTCTTGTCAGAGGTGAAGGAAGGGTTTGGCAATCAGATAAATCTGTGCCGGGACCGGGGATTGAACCCCGGACCCTCAGCACAGAAGTCTGACACCTTACCACTAGACCGATAGGTCGCCCGAGAGAATTATAAAATTCCATAATATATAGATCTGTTTTAATATGTTTATCAAACTTTTAACCATAAAAAAATTTCTAGATAAAAAAACTCAATGATCTGTCACACAATTCTTTGTGTATCTCTGAGGGGTACAGATGCCATAGTTTGGGAAATATTGATTTAAGATCATATTGGTAACTTTTTCTATTATTTCTGACAACATATTGGCAACATTTTTCCATTATTTTAGACATGATGGTGGCAATAATTCTGCTGTTCCTCGCACTACAAGACCTGGTACTCCTTCACGCAGCCAATGGTAAATATAAAAACAACAGAGCAGTGGTTCTCAAACCTCAGTAAGCGTGCCACCAACGGTACGCTGCGAGAAGCCCAACTAAACAAGAAAATTAAAGTCGGGGCGGGAAAAAAACAGGACCTCTACAAATCTTATATATATAAATATGTTCGGACCAAGTCTAGCCGGTGACCTGGTGGTCTAGGGGTAAGGTGTCAGACTTCTGTGCTGAGGGTTCGGGATTCAATCCTCGGTCCCGGCACAGATTTATCTGATTGCCAAACCCTTCCTTCACCTCTGACAAGACGTGTATTAATCACAACTTGTGAATGTGTGGAATGCCAGGCTCTCCACCGTGGTTCGGATCCCACGTTAAACTGTAGGTCCTCCATTTCATCTCACAATCACCCTACCATTACACATTAGCGTAAGTGCGAATAACCCGAACGGGTAGTAAGCCGCGGTGCTAATAATAATAATAATAATAATAAGTCTAGCCAAAGGTAAAACCGATTCAAACAAGTGTTTGGTCAGGGTGGCAAAACTGATTCAGGCTCAGACAGACGCACAGTACGTGTTACGATAGACCCGTGTACCATAAAAAAATGTACCGAAATAATAAGTATAATTTTCTTATTGGTGTTCCAAATCATGGTAGTTGTTGGGGTGGTACATGATTCGGAAAGTTTTATAACCGCTGTCTTAGAAAGTGTGCCATTTAAACTGCTTAGATAAAAGTACACGGCAATTTGGGGGCTAGAAGCCCGCACCGATAGGCACAGCAACCAAAGTGTCAGTTTTTGTTGATTCAAGTAGATCCAAGCAAAGGCGTGAGCATTGGTTTTGAAATTTGATCGATCCTCACAAACTGAGGTTGTCGCAAAGAAAAAGCGAAGCTGAAGTAGTTTAAAAATTGCACCAAGAAGACAACGCCGTCCTCTTATAATAGGCTCAGAGCTAGTCACATGACGGCGTTTCTGCTCTACTTATGTTTTTCTCCTAAAGTGTTAAGCCTTTCGCCTACTGAGCTACTCTGCTGTGATTGGACCAGTTAGTGATTGAAGTTACTAACTGGTCAGTAACTTATGTTTTGCACACGGTGCCACTAAAAAGTGTTGGAATTTCAATCAGTTTCGTAATATCTAGATTGCAAGCACCTTCTTTGGGCTTCTAGAACATTCAATATGTATTAATATGTCTAGTGACTCGAATGCCGAATAGGATTTGCTTATCTATCGATGTAACAGATATAAGAGAAGATTTTTAGATTCTTCCATACATTGAAAAGAATATAAACTGCAGACTATTCACTGCGGCAAATGAAATGCAATAAATTGTAGCGTTGTACAGAATGTCGAGAGAAAGTTACCTCAAATATTACATTAAATATTCAATAATTGTTTATTCATGATGATTAAGCTTGTAACTTATGTAGCCTGACGACTAGAATGTTGAGTTTCCAGTGGGTATTAACACACACACTGTAAACCGATTAGCAAATAGTAGCCCTGTGAGTGGACTGCTATTGAAATATATTGACGATGCCGGTCAAGCTTGGTAATTTAGGTTTTCCTCGCGTCACTTTTTGGCTTTTATTTGCGTAACTCCGTCGGCGAAACGCCTACATCCACAGTGATAAAAGATTGTAGACACAAATATACCGTGTTCCGCTAAGATATGACCCTGTCCCTATGTCTGCAGACAGCTGCATCCCAGGGAAGAGGATCCAATCGGAAGACGGGTGCAACTCCTGCGAGTGTCTGGATGGAATCAGGGTCGTCTGCACAGATATGGAATGCGTGTATCTGTCGAAACCTGAGAAACATAAGTCCAGCTCTTCATTCGGCCATGGCAAACACTCGAGGCGCTCAAACCCCGTGTAATGCAACCTACAGCTTTGTTGAGTCAATCGCCTGTGCCATCGAGTGTTACGGTTGCGGCTTATTAAACTGTAAACCTGTGCAAACCTTCAAAGTTTCTAATCAAAATTCGAATCTTGCTAAGATTCAGATTCGACTCGAGCTTTCGAGTCATTTTTAGAGAGATTCGTGGTGGACTCAAAACTTTGAATCTAAGTAATTTCAGATTCGGATTCAATGGGTTTAGTTTGAAATTTGATTTTTTCATACTTATTAATAATTTCAACTTTCTATTGTCTTATACAGCAAACCATTATAAAAAAAATTAGTGATTAATTTATTTCGTTTATGACCTTTCATAAGTTAGTCATGAAGCTTTGTTTACTTGTTTAACTTAAGATTAAATTAAAAATATTTTCAAAGACTCTTAAGGATATGTTATTTGATTTGAATTTGAAACATTTTCAAAATAAAATATTCGATTCGAAATTTTATTTTTAGTGTGATATTTGATTGGAAAAAAATTCCGAGCATGATATTCGATTCGGAATCGATTCGAGCACGTTTGCCAAGGTTTGGATTCGACTCGGAAATGTAAAATCGTGGATTCACGCAGACTTATTAAATTATAGTGATTTATTTTTAATAGGAGTGTGCAAGCAACCATTTCCCACTCAAGAGTCGAGTTTTAAATAGAAACGGGTTCGAGTAATATGGAGCAATATTTGTGAAATAAATATTTCAAGTCGAATTTCTGTGATTGATCCATTCAAAAACCATAATTTAAGTACAAACAAGTGTTTTTTAAAATACTTTTTTTGTGATAAAAAATGTTCTAGTAGTAGTACAATGTAGGTGGCTGGCGAGATCTTGCAACGCAGCATTACTACCCTTTCCATGTCACCCCCCGCACATACAGTACANTATATATATATAGCTTCAAGTACTAAAGGGCTATTGTAATCTCAACCTTTCCTATTCCAGTACCCAGCTGTGTCTTATCTAATGTGTAGTATTGTTTACCTCGTCACATTAAAGTATAATATTACTTTAGATAAATTATCGGTTTTCATTCCTCAGCCACCATTTTATTTCCCCTCGATAAAACAGACTTTTCGTAACTCACACACACCCCAGCCCAGTTATCGAGCGTTTACTGTATGTAATTTTAAAATGGGGACAAATAAAATAACAGCAATTATAAAATTGAACAAGTTTTATTTTTCCACACAATGTAATAATCTCTTGTCGGCTCCTTTAAGAGTTTGACAACTTAAATAAAATTATTCTGCTACTTTAATAATTAAAAGCCTCAAGATAAAATAAAAAAATATATATATATATATACATATATATTATGTTTTACTAAATTCTAAAAATGATCGAATCATTAGTTTAAAGTTGATCAATGAAACAAAAATCACCTGTGTTTTTATCAACTTGATGCAGCCTTGCAATAAACATGTAAATATTAATGATAAAAAAATCTTGTTTTAACGATAACAGTATTTACAAGGATTAAAATAAGATTTTTTTTTTAAAATGTTATGTTATAACAGATAATGACTTGATGGATATCACGATTTCTATTTTTTTCTCAATTTCAACTCTTCTTAGCCTCAATTTTTCAATCAAACTCATTAAAAATATGTTTATTTATATGCTGTAACCTATTATTATTATGGGTTATACATTTTATATGCGGTAACAGAATGTGGTTGCAAATGAAACTACTAAAAAATGCTAGAAATCGTGTTTACAATGAAAAATAAACTAGTTCTGAATATTGTCGTTTTGTTAAAGCGCCAAAACTTTCACTCAATGGAATTTGAGAACCAAGAATACGAGGCTGACAAAGTGCGATCCATTAAACTTTTTTTTTATAGAGTACACAACTCATATTGTTAGCTTTAAGTAACTGTCCCCAGCTCTCGAAACACAAAATACCCGACTATCTTATTGTGCTGAATTCAATAAGATCAGCAATTTCTACAAATGAGGTTAAATTATTTTTGTAACACGGTTAAATTATAGCCTAAGAGTTGTAGATTCATGATTTAGATTCCTTAAAATTTTAAATTTCAAGCCATTACCAAGCATCAAACTGCATTTTAAAAATATCTAAGTTATTCATATGCAGTCTTGAAATGTAGTTGAAATTTTTTTTACTAAAAAGTGTTGATAGTGGAAAAATATATGAATAAAACGATGATTTGTGCAAATTCACTTCAACACAAAGTCATGTTCAGTACTTTTAGTTAAAAAAAAAACAAAAAAAAACATGAGAAATTACCCGATTATGAATATTACAGTTTGATTTAAATAAATGCCAGAACTTTCTTTTTTTCTGAGATTTTTTGAGTTGAGAATAGATATGGAAAAATTGTGATATTAAGATAAGATTTTTTTTTGAAACCAGTAAGAATCAAGACTATTGAGTTTGACATAGTTAGTTCCAACCGAACACAACAGCTCGCCAGATGTACCAACCGAGATGATTGGAGGACAAATTCTCTCCAAAGTCGGCTAGTCGTAGAAAAGGTAAAGTTGTCCCTAACATATCTGTACAAGAAAAAGTAAATTAATCTGTATGTACATTTTGGAGACCAGAGAGGCTGCCAAATATCAGAGCAGTGTAACATTTTAAAAATGAATTTGTTGTTTTGTCTACAAATACTCTATTTTTTTATGACTAGCCATAGAGGTGTACCAATTAAGAAAACTAATTATTTATGCTTTAATTAATATAGAATTAATTTTTTTTTGCCGTGAAGCCATCGACATATTCCAACTTAGAAGGTTTTCCTTTAAATTTTTTTAAAATAAAACTACACACCAAAAATAGGATAAAAGGGCAGGCACGCAAAACACAAACTCCTCAAAAAGCTGTAGGGCCTCAAAGTTCACAATTAAAGCGCAACAAAACACTAAATATAATTATGAACTTTTCAGTGTACATCAGTCCACTTCATAATCCCTCTTATTGAAGAAGGGAACTAATGTTCCCCAAAAATCTCGTAATTATGTGTTCTTAGCCCTCATATCCTCTTTTAAATGTTTCATTTAATACAGCCGTTTGGCAACTTTTTAATCGTTTCTAAAAACGGTTTATCAAAACATTTTATCCTCAAGTTGTGTAGATTGTTCAATATGGCTTCTATTAATCGACAATTGATCCTAATTTTTATAGAAGTTTGATTCATATAGTTGGTAAACTATGAATATTTATATTTAAATGTAAAAATCAGGATCGGAACACAAGCTAGTTTGTATTTTTGGCAATTTTTATAACAAAAAAAATTTCTCGACAAAATTGATAAACTATTGCTCCGATAGCTTCGTTTGGTTTAATTTTCAACAGTTGGTAATATCAAATGTTCTCAACATCTATCACGAATATTGTGGCATATGAACCGAAACAATTACAGTATTTTTATTTAAAATAGGGGTATGCTAAGTCCACTTTTTAAATTCGAAGCAAACCTGAATCAAATATATGAAAAATTCTTTAAGCCAAACTGAAGTTATAATTTTTTTTAGTTAATTTATGCTTGAAAAAAAAATATTTTGGTTATATAAACCGACAAAAAAGTTTAATACATAAAGTCATGTGATCTGTAGCTATAATTTTTATCGGCCCTTCCTATGAAAATTCGACTGTAACTGCATTGGTACACCTCCAGCTAAACAAGATATTGTGCTGTGTGTTAGAATGAGAAGTGTCTCCAAGATCTAGTAGGCCCCATTGTTTCATTACAGTGACAGCGCTTGGGACAAGTCATGGGAACTAATAGTTAAACTGGGTAGTTACAAAAACAAAAAAAAACAATAAAACAAAAAAACCAAAAAAATCACTACACCGTCTTTATCGGCCTTCCGCACCTCTCATTTAAATGTACACGCACTCACGCGCACACACACACACATTCTCGTTTTAATAAAAGCTCTGCTCACTTCGGGACAACATCACCACAGGATGGAGAAGCGGCGCGACGCCGATAGCCGGCGACCTTACCAGTCCGATACGTTCCTCCTCTTTAGATAAAATGTCGTAAACTAAGTGTCGACTTTGCCCCCTGTATTCATTAGTCATTGGTCAATGCTAATGAGACTAAAAAAAAATCCTCTCTACAATGAAATCTTGTTTTTGGATGTGCGCATGATCGAAAATTCAAGTTCAAATCAAATTTCAACGGCTGTTCGGAATCGAGAAAATTCCAAGTTTGGTTAGTTTGGCTCGGTTTTTAAGACACTATTTCTAAGCAGATAGAGTTTCCCAATATTCGGGAAAAAAAATATTCAAAGAACCTTATGTGAAGCCAAATCAAAGGTGATATTAGTTTCGACATTTCACACACTCCTTGAACGAACACAATATGGCTTCTATAACGGAAAGAAGAACACAGTTTACACTGCTGCCACTGGACAGACAGGTACTGATTAACTCTTAAAGAAAATCTATCACTACCACCCAATCCCCCGACATAGGTTTCATTCTATCGGAACTCATCAGAGAGGAGTGTGAAACACGCAACGCAACTTCCTAAAAGAGAAAACAAAAAATGAGAGGAAAACTAAACTGCTTCTTGATAAGCCATTATAGTCGAACAAATAAAAGAAAAACTTTCAGTAAATTTTAAAGAGTATTCACAATTGGAAATTTATCTACTACTTCTGTATTCAAAATCGCCCCACAAATCCCCAAGATTGGTGGGTCGTCATCAACGAGGTCACTGGACCCAAACTGCGCCTGGTCTCCACATCCAAGAATTTGATAAATATTCTGTAGAGAACATTCTCAGTCAAAATTCCCTCTTTTCAAAGAAAAACTATCAAAAAATAAATTAGAGTAATGATCATGTTTGCAAACAGGATCACAAAAAATTTCCTTTCCGCTCAAACGAGGGAAGAAAATGGCAATGGGCAAAACCCCCCTTACTCCCCACCCTAGGGTTCGGCCGTCCCGGGGCTGAGTCACTCAATATAAACACGCACTCGCAACCCCCCTCCCCCTTTTTTTTAAAAAAAAAGGCAGAGTCTCTCTGAGCTCGTCCAGCGACAAACAGTAGCTGTCATGACTTCACGACTCTTCTGTCTTGCTCCTCTTTGTGGCTGGGGTCAGCTGCTGTTTTGTGTCAACCGCCCTTTTGACACCTCCCACCGGGACACGAACCTGGCTCACCTGCACCTCTGAAACACCACAACACACCCGACCAAGATTCAAACCTCGAACTCCCGTTCTTGGCAGTCTAGATCAACACGAAACCAGCGTGTTAGCCAACTACGCTACCGAGGTGGGTTCAATTCAAAGTAAACTCAAACCAATTATACAGTGTGTTCCCGGGTTAAATGGCTAAACTTTGGGAAGTGGTGGTGGATCAAAAAACTCAAAATATTTTTTGAACATTTGCTAGTTTTCGCTTTCTTTTCGTGCAGACAGCAAAAAACTAGGTTAAGAGTGCAACCTTGCCTAGTTCTACTATGGTGTAATTAAGATAGGGTCATAGTGTAATCAGTCAAGATAAGACTCATCTTTCTGGATAAACGAAATGTACATAAAAGCTTAGAAAGGCAATAGTTTAACATAAATGGGTAAATGAATATCAAATTGAACACAAATCTCAGCAGGAGTCGGAATTTACTTTACATCTATTATTGTTTCCCGTGACCTGGGTCAGTTTTTTTTTATCCAAACCATACATTTCCCACTACCGGCTTGCTAGGCCTGTCCTACCTTCATATTCCTAATAATTACTTAAGACTAGGACAGGCACAACAATGATACATTTTTGGCCATGCCGGGAATCGAACCCAGAACCCTTTAGCTCAGTAGGCAGTTACGCTATCGACTAAACTAAAGTGTTGGACCGGATTCGGAATAAAAATTTCAAAGTTTCCTGGAGGTTTAATTTGTTTTCCTTGGTCTTTCTGTGGAATCCCCCCACCCCATATTTATTTTACAAAACGATTCAATATAAATGCGAGTACCTTGCAGCCACCTGACCTGGGTGGCTGGCCCATAGCCCTTCTCGTTCCTGGCGGCTATCCGGAAGATGATGGCGGGCTTGGTCGTGCGGTCGATGTGGGCCGCCGCGAGGGACGTCGAGGACACAACGCACTGGTTCGTAGGCCCAAAGTACACGCGGACAAACGCCAGCTGGTTGGTGTTGGTGAGGGGAGCTTTGGGGTCAGACTGGAACAACAACTTTGAGAGTAAGAATGCAAACCTTCGAGCCTTGAGGATTCAAGACTCAAATAATTAGAAAAAATATATATAAAAAATTTTGAATTGTAATTTGTTTTTTATACATTTAATACACTTTATTAGTCAAGGACGAGCGCCTGTAGTACCTGTGTGGGGGAGGTGTTGGCGCTCTTCACCGCCAGGTAGACAGAGTATTCTAGGATCTCGCCCGACGTGCTGGAGGGGGGCTCCCACGACAGGTGGGCCGTCTCCCCCTTCTTGGAGATCTTGATGGCAGACGGGGCCCCGGGAAACCCGGGTAAGCAGGTCTTGAACGCTGACACCTATGAGAGCAGACTCGTTAGCAACGAGGAAGGAGCTGTTCGGCGACGAGGGGTCAAACTCTCTTCCCGTTAGAAACCTATCTTACTTTGAATCCTCTTAGTACTTAAAAATATTCAATCAAAAAATGGCATATCTGAGATTTAAAAAGAATTCTATTTCTGAGAGCAATTATTTGTGATGGTTTACTAATAAGAGTATAGTTTTATAGTAAAGGAAATTGATAGAACTAAAGAAAAAGGAAAAATAAACTACAAAGAGTAACTTTGATGAAGAAAGCCCACCTAGGGAAAATGTGTGAAGAATCCAATGCACAAAGGTGACATCATCTTCCTTTCTTCCGTCTTCTGTAGTAGAAGTAGTCACACATTTTAACACAAATAGAAGAATATTTCGGTACTGTTTCCTTTATCAAACACAAAGAAGAACCTTCGTGCATTGGATTCTTCACACATTTTCCCTATTTCACTAGGTGGGCTTTCTTCATCAAATTTACTCTTAGTAGTTTATTTTTCCTTTTTCTTTAGTTCTATCAATTTCCTTTACTATCCACCTCATTTTTATACATTTAACAAGAGTATAGGGTATATCTAACGCTCAAATCCACCTCTGTGGTCAAGAGGTCTAAGGTGTCACGCTCATGTGTGACTGGATTTCTGGTGACTGTTACGAGATCGGGGTTTAAATCTTAGCCAGATGGGTAAAGATTAGTTTATCCTAAATGGTTTTCCACTCTCTCTCACCATGCAAATGCATGCTACACTTCTTCTGAACGCAAGCTTTCTTAACCCTAAAACCACTATTGTAATTAGTAGATACGGGATATAACCTGAACAGGTGGTAAGACATGGTGCTAAAAAAAAAGTTATGCAAAATATTATAATTTTATCCAACTTTAAAAATTTATTTTAAAATATTTAAACTCCACTTCGGCTTCGTGAATATTTCATTTTATTCAATTAGACTTTGCTTCGAATTGAAAAAGTGGACTTCTCACACCCCTAATAAAAGCCATATTGTGTTCATCCCTTTTTATATGTTTTCTATCGACCTTTCCTGAACCTTCTTACAAATATAATACAATTACCTCATGAAGCGAAAAGAGGTTTTCTTTAAAGAGAAATATTTTATTAAGATCGCAACTAAATGTAATATTTTCAAACTTATACACACATTCTGGAATGATGTCACTCTCTGAAGGTGTTAAAAGGATTTCAGCCTAAAGCATAAGTAGGGACATGCAAAATTCACGTTTGCGATTACACAAATTTTTACACGAATTCTACTATTTTCTCACGAATAAAACACATTTTAGTTTGTTTTTTTT
>CABFWB010001063.1:0-40606 GCA_902151455.1 Timema bartmani | reverse complement strand
CCGGGATTTCCAGGATTACCGGGATTTCCAGGATTACCGGGATTTCCAGGATTACCGGGATTTCCAGGATTACCGGGATTTCCAGGGTTTCCAGGGCCTCGTGCATCGGATGTGGTTCTGACAGCACTGCTGTTGGGTTCAGCGACATTAGCAGACACTACAGGAACAGTCGAGGAGCTGACAGCCACAGTCTCTGAGGAACACAACACATTATTACATACACAGCTGGAGATACAACTTGCAATACGACTGTCTTATAGACTGTTAGTACCTGTGGGAGCTGGATGCCGCTGAAGAAGCGCGACTCGCTGGACAAGAGGGGAGTCTGGCATCTTGGAACCGCCCGCTGGACTGGATACCAGCGTCACGGTCTTCTGTCCGCCGTCAGTTGCCAGTTGCATCGTCACTGGTTTACCCCCGAGTGTCAAGGCTTGCTGCAACACACATTACATGGCTCTTTGTCCACACTTTACACTGCGTCCAGTGGACGGGATCCAGAAAGCTTGAGGAAAAGGTCCCGTAAGCCGAGCCGGTTTGGCTGTTTCTCAAATAGTTTCAGGCGGGTAACAAAGCATGCTTTGTTCTCTGTTCTGAAGCAATCTTAGGGGAGGGGGTGGGGGTATTTTAACCCTTGTGTAGAGGAAAACAATTTGGGAGGCGTGTGAATTATTATGGTGCAGCATCTAGGGGTGTGAGAAGTCCACTTTTTCAATTTGAAGCAAACTCGAATCAAATATATGACATATTCTCGAAGCTGAATCAAAGTGTGAATATTATTTTGTTAGTTTTATATACTAGAAAAATATATTATATTGTTGTTTATTAAACTTTATGCATTGAAATTACTTAGAAAATGTTTTTTGTGTTAATTGTTAGTAATATTTCGTTTTTAATCTAATAAATCAAGTTATATTACAAGTTACAATTCAATTACTGATTTTTTTCCAAATAAATATTGTTTTATATTATATATAAATGGCAAATATTGACCATAAATCGAATATTTTAGTGAGGAACCTTCAAAGCCGGAATTATTTTCGAAGCGAAGTCGAAACTGACATTTGTTTCGAAGCCGCGTCAAAGCTTCGCACACCCCTACAGTGTCCATATAATGTGTTTTTTATCACTGCATCTTACTACTCATTCGGGCAATAAACTTATGTACCAATTACTTTAATAGTTTCAGGGAGGTTATATTTACAGAAAGTATACCCGCACTTGCGTGGATGAAGAGTTGAAACCCGACAGAGATTCGAACCTCCTCGAGCGCATCATCGCCAGTCTGCAAGGAGGAGAGGTTTAAGGATTTAGAGAAGGGCGGAGATATTTTCTACTCTAACATTTCTGCGATCCGGAAATAATGGGATGGTGGGGGGGATAGTCTGACGAACGTGTGAATCAAGCTTTAGTCTGTATGTCCACCAATGCGGCTATGTTATAGTTAGCCCAGCGGGGGGGCTGAACCAACCTGCTGGCCCGCCAGGAGCCCTTTGTGTCGACCCGACAATGTGCCCGGTGCTCGTGTTGAGAAGTGACGAATGTTTGGAGAGTGTCACGGTCCTTGGGGGTCCCCCTTGCTGCCCGGGCACCGTGATGGTGATGGGTTTACCCGCCTGACCGGGCGTGCCGCTCATGGCGTTAGACGAGACAAAGATCATCTTGACGCCGCCGGCGCCTGTGATTTGGTTCCCCGCCGAAAGAGCCACGGTCGGAGAAGAACCAGAAGCTGAAAGATAAAAAAGAATAACCCCTTGTAGAGAAACACGGCTTTTTGGCCCTGACAAAGATTCTTCGAGGTGTGAGAAGTCCATGAAATATTCTCAAAGTCTGAATATCAGTTGATAAGGGTTTTGTGGTTTAAAAAAATGAAACACAACCTTTTAAAAGATGAAACCAAAAAAACATAAAAGGGATAAATAGGAAATTAGTAAAGAATGATAGGAACATGTAAAAAGGAATGTGTTTCTATCCACCTTCCAAATATAATACAATTACCTCATAAAGAAAAGAGTACATTACATCATAAGTCTAGGGTCAATATGGTATATTAGTGGAGCGACCTACCCATGGTGGCCTGCGCGGAGGTAACTGTGCGCAGGGCAACTGTCCCTTGCTGTCCCATGGTCCCCGGCTTGGTGATCACGATGGTCTGCTTGCCCCCTATCCCCGGGGCTTTGCTCACTGTCATCATATTTGAGGGCATGTTCTTCATAGTAGTCAGGACCTTGGCCGCTCCCCCTGTGGACAACAAGAACAGCGAGGTCGAGTGAATCCTCCAGGATATTCAGCGATTCATAGGTAAATTAAAGATTTGAATCCTCTTAGTTCTAAAGGATATTAAGGATTGTGTAGTCAACCAATAAAAGGCAGTCTAGAAGAAGGAGTATCGTACCTGCCCCAGTGTTTAGGAGTTTCACGATGGTGGCCCCCTGGGGTATGGTCTTGGTGGTGGGTCCCTTGGATCGTAGTGAGCTGGCCAGGTGTCCCCGGCTTGCCCGCGATCAGGCTCATCTTGGGCATCTGCCATACACACACGTTCATAAGTTAATAAATTATTCAGTACAGCTTTAAAATTTTTAGCGATTATTATATTGATTATAGATATGTGGTCTGTGAAGCTTCAATGACATTGATATTGATTCAAATTTTATACGATTCGATAACTCGAAACAAACTAGAAAAAAAAAATCAAATGGCTGTTGCAAAAACCCACAACCTGCCTAAAATATATTAATATTTTTAGTAACAATTCTTGTTAAGTAAAATAAATTCTTATTGGTTATTTACAGGAAAATAATCCCACCCTTTTTTTCCAAAAATTAACCTCTATAAAACCTTTGTACAGCCTTGGATAATAAGTAACAAATGTATTAACTTTGACGACTGAAGATATTGAAATAGTTTATAATCTCTAACACAGATGGTGCTCTTAACCTCCTAACTTTGACAAGGTGAGCTAATGTTGCGTAAAAAGTTGGAAAACTTACACTTATAGTTTTTATACATAATTTACTTGAATAAAAAAACTCTTCTAATGTAGGTGTTTTAATGTGTAGCTCTTTATTTTTAACATCATAACTTAAGAATTTTTTTTTAACTAGGATATGATTCGTTGAGTATTTGAAATTAACCAATAGTATTTGCTTTGATTCAAGACTCAATTAAAACTCAAGAATCGCTCTTTTGAATTGAATCTTGAATCATAGCAAGTATTATTCACGAATTTCAAATAATTATCGAAATCTAATCATAGTGAAATATGCTAAAACTATTATGTTAAATAAAAAAGTTAGCATAACGCAACAATAATTAAACTAAACGATAGAAAATATTGAGGCAGTCTATTTGAGATGAAATATCTTAAAATTGAATCAAATTAACTAAAATTTTTTTAGAAAAATAATAATCAAATTATTCTGAGCGCTCAATTTTTTTCGAGTCTTGTAAAAAATGTCATGTTGACTCGAATTTCAATTGAAAAAAAAGACCTTTTTTTTTAAAGGATTCCAGTCTCAATTCTGATATTTTCTCAGATCCTAGAATAACCTTAAAGATTCGAGGCGTGCAAAGCTCTCAGAGAGAGGAAGCCAGGCGAGTCTACTCACCGCAGCGACGGTCATGCCTTGGCTCGTCTTCACGAGTGTGACTATCTGTTGGCCCACTGTGCCCGCTCCAGGTTTCTGCAGGAGGATCTTGTTGCCCGTCTGGCCCGGGCCAGTCTTGAGCACCGTGCCCCCTGGCGTCGACAAGCGCACCGCCTGGGTCGGAGTCCCTGCAACAAAACATCGCGTACAAACGATAGCGAACAGATCCTTCAACTTATCTAACAGCTTGAACCACAAAGGATATTTTTATTCGGTTTTAGTTGACAAATAAATAAAGTAAGCTGTATATTTAAAATGGGACATTGACCCCAAAATATGACCCACTTTTTTCTCAGAAATAGCTTTTATAAAACCCTAGCGCGGCCAATAATTGCACCGTTAGATGATACCTAACAAATGTTGCACATTTGAGGACTGCATTTAGTAATATCCATATACAATGAAATAGTTAGTAATCTCCATAACAGATGGCACTCTTTACTGCTTAAAATACTTTTTTCTTTAAATATATGACCCTCGACTCTTAGAATAAATATATAACTTCGAGCCAAAATGGTTGAAAAAATTAAATAGTCAAAACTTCTAAATCTGTCACTGGTACTTTTCAAACATGGCTCTAGAGTTTTTTGTTACAGTTTGTTGGTTACTTCAATAAATAATTTATATATTCATTTTTATTTTTTGCTATAGAATGTTATTAAATTTCAACTTCATTTTAAATATTATATAACATGAAAAAAAAACCGACACTAATTGTATCCAAGGTTTAAGAAAAGATATTACCTTTTACTAGCTTACTTTAGATAAATGAAATAAATACGCATAACTTCATATAATAAATAGATTACTCATTCAAATACGCATAGAATGTCCTTTTTCTGTGTTGTTCTTTATGCTATTCCTTTTACATGTTCCTATCTAAGTGTCCTATCATTCTTTATTAATTTCCTTTAATATCCCTTTTGTGTTTTTGGTTTACTCTTTTAGAAAGTTGTGTCGCACGTTTATTCCCTTCTGACGAGTTCAGACAAAATGAAACCCAGGCCAGGGGAGATAGTACGGTAACGATTGATTTTCTTCAAGAGGTGGCCATTACCTCTTTGTCCAGTGGTAGCAGTGTAAAGTGTTAACTTTATTCGTCCCTTTTATACGTTTCTATCCACCTTTCTTGTACCTCCTTACAAATATAACTCAAAAAATGAAAAGATGTTTTCCTCATTGAGATGTATTCAATATTAAGATTCGTATTTATGTATCAAATTGGAATCCTAACCAGATTTGAAATCAGAATACTGAAACCTCGCACAGACTGAAGAGTAATCGGAATCGTAACGTCTCCACTAAAGAGGCGCAGTTACCTTGAGAAGAGACGGTAGTGATGGACGTCGATACCGGCTTGGTGTAGCTCTTGAGCTTTAGCGCCGCTGGCTGCGTCGACGCGACCGTCATCTGCTGCGTGGCGGCTGCGGCCGCCAGCGTTTGTATCCCAGACATCTGCTCAGAGGACACCCTGGAAGCCATCAGACCAGGCACAGACACTGACGTCACACTGGTGGGGGAAGGAAGAACGGGATTGACGCCTGTCAGCGTAGACCGTGGTGCCAGGGGTGCGGTTCCGCCGGCTGCCGCGGACAGGGGCATGCGGTTCAGGATCCTGATGCCTGGAGTTGGCGTCTGCAGGCGCACATAGCTGCCGGTACCTAAGAGTGGTATTGGTTAGTAAATATATCAAATTCTTATTGGCATCGAAAGAATAGAGAATCAATTCTTAGTAATTATCACGATTTTTGTTATCTCGATTATTAGTTCTCAAATATAGTCAATGGAAGTTCCGGAATATAAGAGAAACGGAAATGTTTAAAAAAAAAATCTTAGCTACCGTAAAATACCAGAAATGATTGTAAATTTACTTTACGTCCATTTCTGTTTCCAGCCTGTGGTCAGATTTTTATCCAAGCCATATATTCTCCACTACCGGCTTGCTAGGCCTGTCATATGTCTTAATACAACTTAAGACTAGGACAGGCACAACATCCAGTCCCCCGGCCGTTAATTCATCACTGTGAAAGAGTAAAAACCCGCCTCGGTGGCATAGTTGGCTAACGCGCTGGTTTCGTGTTGAGCCAGACTACCGAGAACAGGGAGATCGAGGTTCGAATCTCAGTCGGTTGCACTGGGGGGGTGGTTTTACCTAAACGGTTTTCCACTCTACCTCCACACAAATGCGGGTTCGCTTCCTCTAAATTCAACCTTCCCAATTTTTTAATCCATTAGTGTTAATTAGTACTTAAGAGTATAGCCCAGACCAGTAGAAAGACGCGGTGCTAAATTAAAAAAAAAGTTGTTAGTGATTAAATGACATCTGTTCAGATGTCAGCAATAAAGAATATAGTGGCCATTGGTTTTTCTCTTCAACTAGATACGCTTGATAGAAAAATTAGAATTAGTTTTATGTGACAACAAAAACCTTATTTAAAACTTTGACTTCACTTGGCGTGTTTTAACGCTTTGATTTCACATATAGTGATCCATCCACATACCACGGGGAAATATATTATAGGTTTTTTTACAATGCATCTCCGTACCTGGTTTAAGGTTGTACAAATATGTACTAATTACGCCAATGGTTTTAGGGATAAGGAAGGTTATATTTATAGGTGTACCCGCATTTACATGAAAGGAAAGTAAAAAAAGACCCTCAGTACACCCGACCCAGATTCGAACCTCGATCTCCCCATCAATGGCAGTCCAGTCCAGTTCGTGTGGGAAGTTCGCTTTTTAGAATCGAATGTATGAAATATTTTTGAAGTCAAATCTAAGTTTGAATATTTCTTTGCTAATTGTTTAGAGCTTGAAAAATATTGTATTGTGGTTATTTATATAAGTTTATACACTAAAATCAATTGGATAGTGTTTTATTGCACAATCGATGTAATTTTTTTGTTTTAATCCAATAAATAATATTATTATCACAACATGCAATTCAATCACTTCAGGTTTTTTCTATTTTAGTTTTTATGAAATGGAGGACCTACAGTTTAACGTGGGATCCGAACCACGGTGGAGGCCTGGCATTCCACACATTCACAAGCAAGTTGTGATTAATACACGTCTTGTCAGAGGTGAAGGAAGGGTTTGGCAATCAGATAAATCTGTGCCGGGACCGAGGATTGAACCCCGGACCCTCAGCACAGAAGTCTGACACCTTACCCCTAGACCGCCAGGTCACCATTGAAAATGTAAATGCTAGGAAAGAATTGTAACGATGACGAACCTCTGCCTCCGATGGACGGCACCTGCACCATGGTGGCGGAGGGCAGGCGCGGGGACACAGGGAGACCGACCGGCGTGAGAGGAGCCGCCGCCATCACGGCGGTGGGCGATGTTAGAGGAGGAAGGGGTGGCGAGGCCACCTCCGGTTGAGGTGCCGCTGGCGAGAACCTCGTGGGGACCGGCACTGGCACAGCCGCCGGCTTGACTGCGGCCGGCGCAGGGGGGGCCGAGGGCTGGGGCGTCGCTGGCGGGGTGTCATAGCGTTGAATCTGTAGCAGGTAGATCTCTGCGGTTGGGGCAGAGCCCCAGGAAACCTCCAACGAGTGAGTGGAAGCACGAACCAGCTGTACGCGTCCTGGGACGGGCGGTTTGTCTACCTCGAGGTACCAAAGGTCCTTACAGCACACCTGAGAAAGAGCAAACCACCAATAAGAAGAGTGTACCCTTGACTCAAATTAAAGTTTTAATCAGGAAGGAGTCAAATTTGAATCTAAGAGGAAATATAATAAAATAATATAAAATACAAATAGTAACTAAATGTTAACATTCTTTCTTATGATACATTCAACATTCATACATTCAGTTAAGTGTTAAGTTACTGGTCTCGGGTCTGGTTGTTGAGTTCATCATATAATTAATTATAATTGGTTTCGAACCACCAAAAAGTAGTATTCGAGCTCTGAAACAAATTTCGCTTGAAAAATTAAAAAAGGAATTTTTCTAAGGGGTTGAGTCTCAAATCTGAAACGTTCTCGAATTCTTAAGGTTAAGCCTAAGGGAGCGAAAGTATTTTAAGAGTTTTTATATAATGGAAATTTGTTGGCAAAAATAAATCAAATATTTCTCCAGTAGCAACATAGAGTTTAGTTTTCTGCACATGCTAATATTATCAGATCTTGAATATCTGTCACAGGTGTCCTAGAATTTTGTCAAAACTTTTTAAATAAAGATATATAGTTTTGAGCAAATTCTAAGACACCCTTGACAAGATCTGTTGATATTAGCATGTGCATAAAACTTAACTCTATGTTGCTACTGGAGAAATATTTGATTTATTTTGGCCAAAAAAATGTAATGATATAAAAACTAAAATTACTCGCTCTCCCTTCGGCCGCCCTTAATAGCCTCAAGGATTAAAGGATTCAAGGGCCCATCACTAAATCCCTACTCTTTCCAAATAAAGACCCTGTGATAATTTCCAACGTACATAGGTCCTAACCTGGTTGTTCCAAGCCTTGCGGTAGCCATCACGTCCCGACCAGACATAGAGGCGCGTGTAGATACCCACAGAACAGTGGCCGGCGCGCGCCCGGGGTGTGTTGTCTTCCATCAGGTCCACGTTCAGAGGCTCCCAAGTTGTCGTCTCTGCGGCCAAAGACAAACATGTTGTTCGACTAAACAGGCGCACTAACAGTACCATTATTGTGGTGCGATGCATCGAACATGTGTTAACACACGAAGGAACTACACATGTGTGGAGCTCTCTTGATTGCGTGTTTCCAAACAGAGCGGGTGCAAACTGAACGGAACATGACCGAATGAATGAAAAAACACCAGTTTCCAGCAAAACTGTATTTTAAAATTCCCCGACTTTCCCAGATTTTATAGAACCAATTTACATCTTTTCCAGTCACTATATATTACTAACATTATTTTATTAAGATCGCAACTCGATGTACGGTATTAATATTTCTAGACACACAAACAATCTGACACCTTAGCTCAGTCGGTAGTGTGTCTGCCTACTGAGCCAGGGATCCTGGGTTCGATTCCCCGCATAGCCAAATTATTATTATTATTATTAGCACTGCGTCTTACTACCCATTCAGGTTATATGCACTTACACTAATGTGTAATGGTAGGGTGATTGTGAGATGAAATGGAGGACCTACAGTTTAACATGGAATCCGAACCACGTGTGATTAATACACGTCTTGTCAGAGGTGAAGGAAGGGTTTGGAAATTATATAAATCTGTGCCGGGACTGAGGATTGAACACAAGACCCCCAACACATAAGTCCGACATCTTACCCCTAGACCACCAGGTCACCCAAAATTTTATCATTGATAAAAATATGGGTTTACCCTTTCACATTGATAAATTGATGGCTGTGGACTGGACGTTGTGCCTGTCCTAGTCTTAAGTTGTATTATAAGACATATGAAGCTACGACAGGCCGGTAGTGGAGAATATATGGCTTGAATAAAAAAAACTGACCACAGGCTGGAAACAATTGTGGATATAAAGAGACACACAATTTGAAAGTGTATTACTCTATGAACGAGTTAAAATATTTCAGCAAAGGTACGGGCCATTGGGGTAGATCGATCCAAGTTAAGATTTCAATGGTCGCGTGGTCTGTTAATCTCGCAGTCGCCCATACATTAAAAGATCACTTTAGAGTAGTAAGGTTTTAAGTTACTGTGAAACACATTATTTTTTAGTTTAGTATTCCTACACATAACCACAACTCAAATTGACTATTGTAAATAAAATGGGTAATACACTAATTAAATTGTGGCACGGGTAATACACCTTGAACCCGATATTTTTATAAGCTCTAAATATACTCAAGGTCACAACCAATGTCCCCCCGCCCTAAGAGAACTCACCAAGGTTCAAGCAGGCCAAGGTGTTGGTACACTTCCACTCCTTCTCATGGGTGGCGACCTTCATGTCGTCCATCACAAGGGGCACCCAGCCCCCAAACACGTACATCCTGTGACCGATCACTGTAGAGCTGTGCAGGGATCGGGGTAAGGGGGGTATCCCCTGGACAACCGGCTTGCTCCAAGTCATTGTGTCTGCAACAAGGAAGGGGGGTAACATGTTCACAGAGAGAAACTGTATCACCGCACTCGAGATGAGCCTTGCCCCATTCAACCACAACTATTCAGTACTGTATCCCATAGATGAGTCATACTCACCACACTCTAGGTACCACAGGTCTCCCAGCCTGCATCCACTCATCCCCCCGTAGATCACAAGGCGAGACTTGCCGAGGCCCTTGTCCGTGTAGGCCACGCCCGTATGGGACTCCCTGGGGGGCGGGGCCACGCCAAAGGTAGCGGGCAGCTCCCAGGCTGTTGAGTTGTTACCCCTCAGCTCCAGGGTGTACAAGTCGTTAAGATACCTGAAGTAATACTGGCACTCAAACACTGAATAGAAATGTCCCTCTACTGGTTATAACATATAACACCCTTCTCAAGTCCCCAAGGTGACTGTTGCGCGGAACTAGTCATGACCGTTGGATAGCCACCTTTAAAGGAAGGTCACCAGGACCAGTTCGCTTGGTGGGAATGTTACAGACACTCTCCTATAGGAGCGCTGCTTCAGGAACTCAGACGAACTATTTACAAACTAATAAACCCCAAAGAGTTAATATAATATAATGTGTACACAGTTATAGTTCTTACTATATTGTAAACAAAACTCTTGAGGGCAAAATGTTTCCTGTGAGACTTAAGAAAAACTAGTTAGTAAGAGTTCAAGGTCGAGGTGGTGATCAGTCAGTCCTCCACCAACAGTGTGAATATAATATGTACAGTATTTAACACATTGATTTGATTTTGAAAAAAAAATATATCAACTCTCTGGATCCCTCCAAATTTGTTTTACAGTTATAAATATTGTAGTATTAATTCATGGATTATTATTCTCCTGTCCGGCACCTCCACCTCGCCCCCCAGCCCCCGCTTGTACCCCCGTTCCCAATATAACGTCCCACCAGTTCCCCACTACTACAATCTTTGGTTCGCGGCTGATACGACAGAGAAGAGCGGGTCCAGGAGGCCGCTCGGTGTCGAGACAAGCCGCCGACTCACAATAAGAGACGAGAGGTGGTATCGCACCCGACATGAAGAGCCTGTCCTCCTCACCTGGGAATGTTGTTCTTGGGGTCGTCGCTCTCGTTGGCCAGCCCCCCAAACAGGTACACGCTGCCCCCTATGAGGGTGAAACTGTGGCCGAGCCTGGGGCAGGGCGGGTTCCCGTTCTTCGGGGACTTTGGCTTCAGTCTCTTCCATTCCCAGCGGCTGGCCTGTGTACGGCAGAACAAGACAGCTCGTAAACACGCTCTACTCCATCCTGGGACAGTTTGCTTGCGAGCTGATAGCGTAGAGTTTTTTTTATTTATAAATCTTAAACTTTCTATTTAAATTTTACCTGCTACTGAATATCAACAGCGTTATAAACTAGTTTAAAGGTATTTGATGTATTAGGTTAAGTTATTATTTGTGACACTAAGTGTGGCAGTGGCGGATCCAGAGGTGGGGAGGACGAGTGTGATTCCCCCTTCACCTAGTCTCCCCACACACAGAAAATAATCATATATGTTATTATTATTATTATTATTAACATTGCGTTTTACCACCCATTCAGGTTATACACACGCTAATGTGTAATGGTAGAGTGATTGTGAGATGAAAATGGAGGACCTACAGTTTAACGTGGGATCCGAAGGGTTTGGCAATCAGATAAATCTGTGCCGGGACCGAGGATTGAGCCCGGACCCCCAGCACAGAAGTCTGACACCTTACCCCTAGACTGCCAGGTCACCATCCTATATATATGTTTCATATATGTTAAAAGCAACATTAATGCTATTAACATTCAGAAAAACAAGTGTCCTAGAGCTAAAACACTCCAGTGATTAGATTACCAAGTTTAGTTTGATAACAAATTATTTGTATTAAAATAGATATATTTTTCTATTACTACTAAAACATTTTAGGCACATGTAGATGTTATACATTTATCGTCTCGGTGACGCTTTGTTACTTTTTTTTTGTGACAAAATTACAGATTTGTTAATCAAAACGGTTGTACTTACAAGTACCTACTCTTTTTATTATTATAATCATTGATTGAAACTATTTTTATAAACTAGCAATATATTATTAAAATTATTAAATATATACACTTGAAGTACCCTTATGAAATCCAAACCCCCTACCCCAATGACAGGCCCTGGATCTGCCCGTGAAATGTGGTATCTACAAACATCTCTTGCATGTCAGCAGAATACCATTTCTAGGCAACCTATTTTCTAATTAAATAGCCAAAGCTATTATTTATGCTTTTAGTGGGAATTACTCCATCTAGATATATTCTGAAAATTGAAAAATGACACCTGGACACGGGAATCGAACCCGGGACCTTTGGCTTTGTACGCCAATGCTCTAACCACTGAGCTATCCAGGATCCGTCCCGTTCCCAAACAAATATGAGTGAAGAATGACCCTTAGTATGGGACGATTCCTGGATAGCTCAGTGGTTAGAGCATTGGTGTACTAAGCCAAAGGTACCGGGTTCGATTCCCGTGTCCAGGTGTCATTTTTCAATATTCAGAATATGATAACTATTTTCTGTTTACACGCGAGAGACAATATCCGTCACTTGTTTTAGTGCCAAAGTAATAAATTAGTAAAAATATTATTTACAGGTACTTTTAATTTGTTTGATATTTCTCTGCTTAGGTAGCCACCATGTATAAGCACCCTCCAACTCACCTGCAGCTCATACAGCTCGTTGGAGTACTTGCCGTACTCCACCATCCCTCCGAACACAAGGATGCGGGTACCGTCCACCACAAACCCGTAGGCTGCGCAACCGGGCGGTATGTCCCCTTTGGTCGCCGGCACAAACCATTGGTTGGTCGCTGAAAACCATCGCAGATAATTAGGATACTTCGCACCCCATTTTGTCTACTCGACTTGACCAATGAAATTCTCGACATTTTCCCCTGATGTCTCGTGATCATTTTGTTAAAATTCCCCAGATTCTAAATTGTGTCACACCCTAGCTGGCTGCCACGATAGATAATGGGTGCGGAATATTTTAAAATAAGTCAGTGCTCTCGAACATTTTCATTCTGATGAGAATAAATTTCGTTCTGCTTAGATTGTTTTATGATTATTATTATGTTTAATATTTTGAGTAAAACAAAATCTTTCTTGACTTATTTTTGAAATTTACGAAATTCCCGGCTGATTCCTGTTTTCCCGGATAGCCGACACCCTGTCATACAAATATGTGTACAACACACCTGACGGATTCTAACCCCGGATCTCTCCAGGGTTCTTACGGACAAATGAAACATAAATTTAAGGACTTTTCAACGACCAAGGGTGGTACGCTAGAACGTTTAGGGAATGCTTAGTGGACCAATAGTGTGGTTCTGAGGACACTGTCGCTCCACCTTGTAACCTACGCTGACGCAAGCAAACCCACACTAGTGTCAACAAAGTATCCACCTAGTCAAGTTCTCGCATACTGTTATTTCTCGAACTGCCAAAAGCTAAACACGTCAATAAAAGAATTATAAACCGTACCAAATTTTAAATGGATGGAAAACAATAACTTTTCACTAAATTTAATGAACAGATAGAACTATAAAAATATTAATCTAACTTTGTTGTCAATTCACTCTCCTTGGTTTATTTGTTAGTGCAGTCATTCTAGATTCAGTATATATTGTAGTACGGCTAGAACAGGAATACGAGCGCTAAGGTGGATGGGAGATGAACTAATAGCTATTGGCGGGAATTTTAGTTCAAAGCTGTAATTATAAGTACTTAAAAGTGTTGATAGGTAGTCAAATATCTTAAAAGAATTATTACAAATGACTGTTTTAAATCAACTTATAAAAATGAATTAAGATTTTTAAATACAGGAAATTAAGGAAAACAACATTGTATTTCATCTACAGTAGCGCTAATGTGTTTGTCAGAGAAGTTAACACTGTATCCCCCTGTCCCTATGAAGATCACAACCCTTGGGCACGACCATCTCTAATGCTAGATATTTCACACCCCGGTGCATCTTAAATCACGGTCTTTACAGACGTTCTTCACAACCATCTCAAAAATAAATATTGAAACATGGAAGTTCCAGGACTTTTCCAGGCCTTGAACCGACACACTTTAAATCTCAGGTCTTTTAAGGACCGTACGATCCCTGTCTCCCAGTCATCGACAGTCCTGTCCATTGGAAGAGGGACACCTTAGACCGTACATCCACCGAAGCAGGGAGAGAAATGTGATTAACGGCCACACTGTTTGTTTTATTTATAAATAGTCAAAACTCCTTGGAAATTCAAAATAAATCGGTTTTAACTATAGTAGAGTCGAATCCACTATTTTACAAATCTGAATTTTCATTTAACAAACATGAAACCCACTTCTGTGGCCGAATGGTCTAACGCGCTACTCTCGTAGTAGACTAGATTCCCAATGACAGGGAGATCAGGGTTTGAATCTCAGTGGGGTGTATTGAAGGCGATTTTTCAAAAAATTGTCTTCCACTCTCCCTCCACACAAATGCGGGTACATTTCTTATAAATAAATCCTTCCTCATCCCTAAAACTATTAGCGTGATTAGTACTTTTCGCCAACCGAACAGGTAGCGTAGTAAGACGCTTTGCTTGAAAAAAAAAATTTGAATCCGAATCTTTGAAATAAATTATGAACCTCAGAGAAAATTTAGAAATACAATGAAATAATAGAAAATAAAGTATTTAACAAAATTTTAAAATTCATTATAACATTCATACATTCTGTTAAATGTTAAATTACTGGGCTGGGGTCTGGTTGTTGAGTTCATCCTATGATTATAATTGGTTCTGAACCATCGATAAACAGTATTAGAGTTTTAAAACCAATTTAAGTTGAACATTTGAAAAAAATAAAATATCGATATTTTCCCAAATATCCAAGGATTTGAGGGTCTTATCCCTTTTGATTAAATTTACTAAAATGGTGATTTCACTTATTTATTACTCAAGTTTGGCGTGTTTGGCTACAGCATTTTGTTGATTATTTAGATAAACTACTACGACTATTAGATGACTATTTTAATTTCCATTACTGGACATTAAACAAGTAATGTCAAGCTTGCGGCCATAATTTTGCGGAGCCAGCGAAGCTTTATATGAACCAAGCCTAGTACGCTCATCCCTATTCTGTTGTTTTTTACTAGACATTGAAGAAATGCGAGCTTTGAGAATGTGATATTTGGGAATTTAACGAATTCTAGGTAGTTCTGCGGTTGCTTTATAAAGTTTGTATTCTTTATCCGACATGGATCAGTTCATCAAAGGTCTAAGGCGACATTCTCGCAATAAACTAGACTGGCAAAGACAGGGGAGATTGGGGTGTGATTCCGGATAGGCGCAGTTAGGGTGGTTTTCATAAATGCTTTTACACTCTCCCTCCACACAAATATGGGTACACTTCCTCTGAATTAAACCTTCCTAAGCCCTAACATATTAGTGTAATACTAAGGATGTCCAACTCGATTCTTCGATACCTCAATGCTTACTGGTATCGATAAGAATTGATCTTAATATCATGATTCTCGATACTTTGATTCTTAGCTTTCAATGAAAGTACAACAAAGCAAAACAAAACTCGGAATAGTTATTAATCGAATACCTTTCATATTGGTTTATTTGCTGTTATTTACATTATAATTTGGTTCAATTAACAACAATATTTAGTGAATTTAAAAGATAAGTATTTCGACAATAATGTTTATCACACCATTTTTAGTAATTTTAAATGTTTGACTCAGTATAGGTAAAAATACAGGCTCACTATCATTCCTAATAATTTTATTAATTATGTATAATATGCTTTAATACTTGATAAAACAATCTTTTTCTTTGTCAAAACTAAAAATTGTGTTTTTATTTTAGTTCCTATTTACATTTTTAGTTGTAGAGTTATGCTATCACGTTGAATAAATATATTTTTATGTGAGATTGGATGTTTGAAAAAATAATGAAATGTTTAAGAATCGAAATCTAGAATTGAAAAATTGAGGTTGATCTTAATGAATCTGAATCGAGAAAAACTGGTATCGTTACATATCTAGTAATTATTAAATAGGCAGGTGTATCACCCCAACGAGTAGTAAGAAAAAAAGTTAAAAAAAATAATATTAAAGTTTGTTAAATTTTCACGCTTAATATGAGCTATAACCCACCTCAGTGGAGTAGTTAGATAATGCGCTGGTTTCGTGTTGCGCTAGACTGCCGAGGACAGGGAGATCGCAGTTCGAATTTGTCGGGTGACTGGGGTGGGTTTTACCTACATGTTTTCCCACCCCCTCTCCATGCAAAATCGGTTGAACTTCTTCTAAATTCAACCTTCCTGATTCCTAGCCCATTAGAGTAATTAGTACTTAAGTGTATAACCTGAACAGGAGGTCTCGGCCGGCGGACAAACATTTGTTGACAATTTTGAAAGTGTATTTAGCACAAGCTTTTATAGCCTGACAATTAAACCGCTGTTAAAATCAAAGTTTTCAATTTATGTGTAATAAAGATTATGGGAGTGAATTTCATTGTTTATTCTTTTGTCTTTTGACAGTTACGGTATTATTACATTGACATTCTTTTCACTTTAGGTTATTAAGAATGTTAACTATGATTTAAATGTGGCCTTGGCTGGGTATTTTTAGTTTTCAATGTGTGACAAAATTTCACATGTTTCAAAGACAAACATTAGGGTTGCGATTATCCGGCTACAAAAGCAGGCCATTGGCTTACCTAGTATGTTTGTGTTTGGACTTAGGTTTTATTGAGTTTGTCTAAATGTTGTTTTACTTTCCATCCACAACTGTTTCCAGCCTGTGGTCAGATTTTTATTCAAGCAATATATTCTCCACTACCGGCCTGTCGTAGCTTCATAATATAACTTAAGACTAGGACAGGCACAACATCCAGCCCCCAGCCGTTAATTCATCACTGTGAAAGCGTAAATCTACAATTCACCAATGATAAATTTTTCGACCACGTCGGGCTAAGCGTGTCCTAAAATCATGTCTACTTTAAGCCAGTATTTAAAAGCTTTAGATAAAATCTAGATTTCCAATTTAAAGAAAAATAATTGAATATCTCATGTTTTATCGGATCTAAAATCTAAAATACTCTTTGGCGTTAAAATATTCAAGAAAACCTTTCTCTGATCACCTTAACGATCTTGCCAACAAATCGAAACCAAAAGAATCCAAAATAAATATTTTGTTTAAATTTGCCTCAAATAATAATGAGAAAATCTTAATAGGTATGCCTTTATTTAAAATGTTACTTGACAAAGTATTTGTAAATGACATTTTTTTTAATCGCTTCTGTGGCCGCACAGTCTAATCCGCTACTTGAGCTGTAAGCTAGACTGGGGAGATCAAGGTTCGAAACTCGGTCAGGTATACTGGGCCGGGTGGTTTTTCCAGAATTGTGTTTAGCTTTTCCTCCATGAAAATGCGGGTACACTTCCCATAAATGTAACCTCCTAATCCATAAAACCACTAGTGTAATTAGTTCATAAGGGTATATAATCCAAAGGGGTATTAAGATGTGATGCTAAAAAAAATTAAATCAACTATTCTATAATATATTCAACTTTAAAACTATAAAATAAATAAAGTTTTGGATGTTGGCTATATAAATGGATATCAACTTCTTTAACCATAAAAAATAATAAGAAAATTCAAGTTTAAACCAGCCCTATTTCATTATCAATAATGTTTTTTTTAATATTCACAAATAAAACATACATTTTTTAATAAATTATTCATTTTTTAAATCGGCTTGTTCATTGTTTGGCCTTGAAGAGATCCATTTGACTAAAACAATCGGACACTTATCAACTACGTCTTCGACACAACTGTACTGTAAACAGAAATGTTAGCAATGGTAAGACGCCAAAACCAATAATAAAAAAGATGGATAAAAAAACAAAGATGGCGCAAGATATCGAAATCACTCGGTAAATGTCGAGAAAACAACGCATTAATCGCATAATAGCTTATTGATTTAACACACAAATGTTGCTATAGAAAGCGCACCTAAAGTGATCATCAGAGTAAACATCATAAATAAACATTGGCATTAGCATTATAAATATGAATACAAACCATGTCTTTTTCTAGGAGGTCGCCATATTGAATATTCAATAAACCGCCAAATTAGTATTAGAGTTTACCCGACTAATTGAGAAAGTAGAATGACATATTGTCCATCAATTATAACGAAATTAAACAAACAACATTTATATTAGCGTACATTTAGGGAAATATAAGTATATTTTGACAGTGGAGAAAGAAATGTAGATGACAACAAATGTCGCCATTTTCGGAACTTAAAAGGATGAATAAAAATGTACAATTACCTGTATTGTAGACATGAAGTTCGTCAACAATCCCTTCATTGCCTCCACCAAACACTACCATTAAATCTTTTATAGAAACTGCTCTGTGCCCATGCCGGGGTCGTGGCTGTGGCCCCGTTGGGTTAATAATTCGTTTCCACCGAAGCATCTTTTCGTACAGATGCTGAGTGTTGCCACCCGATGCTAGCAACAAGAAGAGGAAATGAAAAATTCAGCGTAGACAACAAAATTTAACATCATATTATATAGTTTAATATATCTCAAATAGCATAATTTAATACAAAATATATATTAAATATCAAAATTTAGAGAGTTTACATAAATATTCATCCAAAATGTGATTAAATATTATATTTAAAATATTAAATTTTGTTATGTTGACTTTTAAATTTCTCATACATACTTTCATACTCAACGACCATGAAAGTTAGATGCTTAGGTGGGGAACAAATAGAGTTGATATTGTGATGTATTCAAAACAATTTCGGCTCAATCTTGCTATGTTTTAATAAGTGTACCAAGATCTAAGATATATGGCTTTGCTAACTCTTTAATTCCAGTAATAAGACATTTAAGAAAATAAGCTTTAGTGACTCTGCATATTAGCACGCACGCTATTCCAATATTATAGAGAAGTTTGAACTAGCTTATTACTTTTTCATTTTATGGTTTTAAGTAATAGAGTAAGTAGAGAAAATAAATAAGGCCACCAAAAAAGAATGTTACTAATAAAATACATATTAACTATAATAATTAATTGCTCGTTATTTTAAAAGAATTTTAATTTGATTGGTATAGCAATAAATATATACTTACTTAGATACTTTATGAAATTAGGAGATCCAAAGTTAATTGTTACACTTACAAAAGTAGTCCACCTAACTCTATCTTGAGATAGTTCTATCCAGTCAACCTCATTACACCCTATCTCTTTCAGGTCGATTATAATGTTATCCTCACACCTGCTTCTAGGTCTTCCCAATAGTATCTTCCCATTGGGTTTGTCAGTAAATACCCTGAGCATGGTTCTAGGTTCTATCGTCCGCACTGCAAGCCATGCCCACCATCATCTATGAGATTTGATTATCTTAAAAGATTTTGTGATGAGTTTAGGGTAAGTTATTCATCATTATGTAACCTCTTCCAAACCCCAGTAGCTATTGGACCTAATATCTTCCTAACCACCTTATTTCAAACACCCTGAGGGTTTTTGTTGTATTTTTACATGTAAGGTAAGAGATTATGTTTCACACCACATTGAGAACAGCTGGTCAAATTTTTGTTTTATGTATTCTGAATTTTGTATTCCTCGACAGCAGGTGAGATGTTAACAACTTACTGACCTAGTGATATAATGTATTTTCCAACTCTATTATTTTCCTACTTTACACTTTAATATTGTTATTGCTACTTAAAATTGTTCCTAAATATTTAAACTTAATAACCCTTTTAAATTATATGTTATTCAAAGCAATCTCTAAATTATGGTCCACAATCTGTGTTCTCTGTGTGATCATATATGTATTAATTCATCATTCATTTTTTAACATTTCCTTATTAGTTTCTAATAAAATCCAAGCAAATAAAATTTGTGCATTTCCTTATTACCAACCAGCTTACAACACCGAGGAAATTCGTGTTTGATTCCCATTGGGTGACATTTTGAATTATATGTTTTAATATTAATCAAAGATATCATTAAATTTAAAAGTTAAAAAGACAGGGTATTTGTATTTAGGCCTACAATTTTAAAAAAAATTTAATTAGCACTGCTGTAAAAAAAATTTTAATGATTGAGTAAACTTTTAAAAACCAATCAGGCCTATTACCAAGTATTTGTTTATTTTTTATTTAGCACTGCGTCTTACTACTCGTTCGGGTTACACGCTTAAGTACTAATTACGCTAATGGGTTGGGAATGGGTAACAGCTGGGTCACAGGATATTACTTTTAGAAAATATTCTAAAATTGGATTGTACAGGTGGGGAAATTATATCAAAAGTAGTATCCAGATCGCACAGTTGGCAACACTGCGTCCAAGATCAATTTTAACAATACGTGCCATTCAATTTTTTTAAAGGGCTTATTTTCATTGATTCAAAAAAGTTCAAAATAAATTTAAAGTTAGTAATTTTTATTTCATACTTATATTAATTATATACAAATAAATATAAATGAACAACTCTTATTATTCAAGTTTGTTAAGTGTTAACAACAATTAAATGATGAATGAATATCAAAATTACATTTTAATTGTTATTTTTAAAACAAAGTTTGACATGGTAAAAGAAATAATACTATACAATATTTGTATAGAAGTTTAAATAAAATATGAAAATGTTTGGTGATGAAAAAAGTATCAATATACCGTAAATGGTTTGTGATTTAATTAAAATATTTTTATTTCGATACAAATACATTCAATTGTAGATAGTTTAAAAAAAAATACAGACGTAGTCTGACAATTGAAGGGGTTGGAGCAAAAACATAATTAATAACTCTAATAGATTTAGNTTGGGCCTTAGAGAAGGAAAATTCAATAGTTAAACATCTACGAAATCCTTAAGCCCGAGCGAATCCATCATTTTCTAAATCAAATTAAATCTGAATCATGGCGAGCTTACCCAAATCTAATCTCATGGTTAAAAAAAAATTGTATCAAATATTTTATTTGAAAAATATGTTCAGATCTGAATAAAATAATTTGTTTTAGAATTACTATGAAATTGTTTCAAATCAAATCTGAGATGATTATTTTACTATGTTAAGTTTCCGAATCCGATCTTATAATAAAGTATTTCAAAAATATTGATAAACATTTTAGACACAATGTAGGTTTATAAAAAATAAATGTAATAAATAGTACTTATCTCAAAAAGTGAAAAATCAAATAAAGTTAACACCACTTTTTTATTCATAGTACAAGATACTCACACTCACAAATAATTGTCTCCCACGTCATTCCTTTACGACCTCCGCCATGCAACAGTTTTCTGGGCTAATTTTATTAATTATTCGTTAAGTAAGTATGAATAGATTGTAATTTTGAGCTAAACACATCTAGTCCAAATCTAATAATAATGTATATTCTAAACTTCGAATCAAACCCAAATCTAACAAAGATTCGAGATTTCAAATGTTCGCAACAGCGTAGAAATCCTGAAATCTATTAATAAAAAATAACTAGAATACTCATCGATATTCGCTATCCTCAAGGTCCTGACTGACTATAGAAACAACCTGTAATTTGAGAGGTAAAATAGGCTACCAGAAATCCCTAATATTAATTTTTTTTTCCACAAAATTAAGGTAATTATATTTTCCCCCAGTCCCCTCAATTAGGGGGAAAATTCTTCTATTAAAATAGTGTTTTTTATCCTCTTTTAAGAAATCCAATTTTAACAAACTCTATACTAAGCAACGAATACACTAATCTATTCAGTAAGATTACAACACATATGTGTATAGTCAAATGAGATGAAGGTCACTCTATAAAAGGTAGAGGATAAAGTGATGAATGTGTATATTACTATTTTATTAAATTGAGATACACATAATGTCTGGTTTGTTTGAATAAAAGTTATTCACTTACGTTAAAGCATCAAGGACTCGAAAGTGGTTTGTCAAACTTATATAATTACGCAATATATCCCTATCCCGAGATAGTTTAACCAGTCCACTTCACTACACCCTATCATTCTCTTGAGCTAGTTCTATCCAGTCCACGTCACTATACCCTTTTAATTTTTCAAAACTTGGGGCCTATTAACATGTACTATTTATGTCCTTTCGTTTGCCCTGAAAGATAGCCGACTTAGCTTGTAAAGTTCCACTATAGCGCAATTTATAAGATAGAGCCATAATGCCGTCCCCCAAAGTGGCTTGTTACCTTTCAAAATAAAGAGGAGTGTGCGTTTACCATAAAAGCTATCACGTTTATTTTATCTGTTCAGCCACAAATATTAGAATGAAAGCTTTCACCATAAAAAGAATGTTCTTTGGTTTATTTATACGCTTTCTCTAGATGAATTTTTATTATTTAATCTCAATCTTTGGGAATAGTGATTTTTTTCTGTGCTCCACGCGATTCTAGATGAAAGCTTTGATGACATCTTGCGAGATCGCGGGGAAGATACTCCATGAGACCACCTCTCGTAGAAAGATCTTATGCTGAAAAAGTATAAAAGTTCGAAACCACTGATGAGGCTGAAGCCGATGCATAGGGAAAGAAGTCCTCCAAACGATGCTGAAAAAAATATTGAAAAGAAAGGTCACTGGTGATTTATCATGGCTCATCTATCATAGTATTCACCTCATGCCTTATCTATCACAGTATTCATATTATAGTTTATTTATCGTAGTATTCACCTCTTGGTTCATCTATCATAGTACTCACTTCATGATTAATCTATCATAGTATCTACCTCCTGGTTCGTCTATCATAGGTTTCCCCTTATGGACCATCTATCATTGTAATCATCTCATGGCTCAACAGGCAGATGCCTCGACAACTCACCTAACAATGTCCTCCAGCTGTAATAGATGTCTCTCTTGTATCGAGTGACCATGAAATTGGCGAAGTACACATGAAAAACGCTGTGGTTTTCAACACTCACGTCCTGACTGCTAGAACATAAATAAGTTGTATTAAAAAAAATATTGTTTTGTTGTGTACATTTGTGAAGCGAACACCCCGTTTATCCTTAAAGTTAGACGGCTTACATTGATCGGTTAAACTATAACGTCATTTTGCTCTGCCTTAGATGTTCGGCACATGAGAACCAATCAAAACTCAGAACCAACCGCCTCAAATCAGTGTGCATGTGCATTTGTCAACGCATGCGCTCTACAGTCAGAAGCTAACAGACAGCTTTGTTGGCCGTTGTGAGGAGATTTGAAATAGCCCGTTAATGTAAAGCTTGTATCGATGTATTGTATTGTGCCACGACACAGCGTTATAATTTGTAAATATCCATCCTAAGAATGATCTGAAATACATGTTTATCCACTAGAAAATAAAGTATGTTGATAATGAGTTGTTTTAAGTTATCGTTGCAATACATCATGGGTGTGTGAATTACTGCGCAGATTCTGATCTCTATTTTCGGCGAACGTGTGAATCAAGCCTAATCCTTGTGTAAGTTTCTGCTGAGCAAGATGAATGTTGAACTCACCCTGCACTGGAAGTGAAGAGAGAGTATCTGTTGGCTGCTTCCTCAGACAGGGAAACCTCGTTGGTCTCCAAAGGGTAATATATATTGGTACAGTCGGGGAGACAGTTGCAAGGGTAGGACCAAGGCTGTTGCAGCAACGCTGTCAGGTTAGCCTCAATATCACCTTCCTGCAACATTTGTAGCCTCTCTGCGCCCGAAGGAAAAAAACAACATTTGATGACCATTTAAATTAGTAAATTAGCTCAAATTGGTAGCTCAAGTGAAAGGGAGTAGAAAAATATTTTTTTCTAAGAAAGGTGTCCTCTGGAAAATGTTATTAATCTTTAGCCGATAAATGTTTGTATACCTATATTTGGAACCACCACCCTTAGGAGGGTCCATCAAATTTCAGGGGTTGTCCGGGCACATTCCTCAACCTTTCCCCGTCCACGCCCTTGCTCAAGTGCTTTTAAAAGGATATAAAAAAGTATGTTGCTCTACATTCACCGTCCGGTTTATAGGTTTTGCATGTACACGAAATATTCTTCAAGGTCGTATAAGATGAAAATATGTTCTTACTTAGGAGCGCACCTAGGTGGGGGACCTTTTGGCACTAAACACCATCACTCTCCTACACACACAAACACACACACGAGTATTTTTTTAGCAATGAGATTTAGTATCACCCCTTAGCACCTGGAGCTAGGGATGCTCGATTATTAGACCTTGAATCGATTCTCTAATTTAAAAATAATGCTTAATTTAATCAAGTGTTTGCAGCCAAGCATAAAATCATATATTTAGCCTATATTCAATTATTGTTATTATATTTTACAATAAGATTTGTTACCCCTAGTGGCTGATAATTACAATATAAATAATATATATTAACGTCCAATGATGACCCAGCATTCCCAGGATTGGTTTTAAATGTTCCTACACTAGTTGCAAAAAAAAATCCTCAGCCAAATCGATTTTTTATGTATTAATGTTTTGTCTTATTTAGATATTTCGATTCAATCTTTTTTTTAAATCACCAGATAAATAATAATCGATCCGTGAATCAGATTGATACCTTTGAATGCTAAAGATCGATTAATTGAGGTATAAGAATCGATCTTTGTAGGGATTAATCCAAGATCAAGCGTCCCTACCTAGGCTGTTGTTGGAGTCTTGTAAGTTTCCTGATGAGCCCTTCAATCACAATTAGGTTTCAAAACACTTTATTAACCATATATATGTTGGGTAACTTCAGCACAGCCCATCGTAGATGGATCAGCTACAAAATAAATTCCTTATTACAGCTTTTTTTTCTACAATTAATTTGTAAAAAAAAATCATTTCTATCATAGATACCCTCCATATAATGATCACGGTTTGCATTAAATTCATCAGAAAAAAACAATGGCTTATAATGAAATTAAGTGTATAAAGTCCTACGTGAATCGATTTTATTTTTTTTTCCTAGAAAATGGCCTAGCCTTTTTGCACTTTTAGATAAGGTATCAAAAAAGTACTTCATTAAAGGGTTCACTCAGAAAACTACAATAATAATACTAAACTGTAAATTTCGAAACTTGAAATCAACCTAATTTAAGTAGTGCCTGTGAAATTTAATTAAATTGGATTTTTACTTGGTTATTTTTTTTTGTTAGTGTCGTAGTTATTATGGCAGATCTACTTCTCAGTAACGAAATCAAAACTTATATAATTCCCCATCATTTTCAATAATATAGTGTGCAATCGTAATAATTTACTATAAAATAAAGAAAATTCGTTAATAACTAACAAGTATGGCTACAGCAAGACATTTCAAACGTGAACATAGAAGCTAATTTGCATTTGCTGTGTGCACTAAATTTAAATGGTTAGAGCTTCTCTCCGCATTCTCATTGGCTGGTACAAGTACTGTATATGCTCAAGCTATTAATATAACATAAAGGTTAAAGTTAAATCAACTTTATGCGTTGAGCACAATTCACTATTTACTATATATTGATGATGAATGGCTTAATTGAAAATAATATGTTTAAACGTCTTGTGCACTAAGTGCCACGCACTATATACCATTAGCTTTGCGTTATGCATGAATATGCTTTTCATTTATTTGAGGTATTTAACTTGCACATTCTGAACTAATTGATTATATCAGCACATGACTTTTAAACTAACTTAAATATAAAACAGATACAAAATCAAGCCCCCGGCCATTAATTCTTAACTTTTAAAACGGAACCTCACGTTTTACCAATGCTAAGTTTTACAGCCATGCCAGGAATCAAACCCGTGACCCTTATCCCCGTAGATAGACACGCTACTAACTTAGTTAAGGTGTCGTACTGCATGAATTTAAACCAAGTCTAACTTGCGTATTCCATAGCACAATTGCACCCACCTTTGTTTAGGGCCAAGCAAGGTACGTCCATCAGATCACAGTCCCTCACAGAGCCTGTTGAGTACAAATTTAATATAAATTACGTGTATTAATGTTTTGGTATGAAGACAAAACCCACTATGACAATAATTTCCTATTCTAATCACTGACATTTAAAGTGGACTGAGTCTCCCTTTGAAACGTCACATCACAATAATAGTTTGATAACGAACAGCACTATGATCGAAAGAACACGTATTTTCAGATAACATTCTGATTGAATAGTTAACTCAGCAGTAGCGTACGCAGGATTGCAAGCTGTGGGAGGGGGGGTGCTCAAGGGGAGTTTCCGCTTGAGGCAAATTAATTTTTACCATTATATACACACCTAGAAGCTTTTATAGAAGGTTTTTAATTGGTATTTGTTAAATTGATCATTTATATTTCTACTATTATAAACGTGATAATCTAACAAAATAATAAATAAATAGGTCTAAATTAAAGTTGTCTTAACCATCACATAGGCCTACTGTCACAAAAATAAGCGATTATTTATAATAAGTAAATGTGCATAGAAAAGAGGAAAAATTGTTGAGTGTTGTAAACAATAATCTTATGAAGAAACGCTGGCACTGAACGAGAGATAAGGGATTAACCCTATTGTCCAAAGACTAATATTTTCTGACCGTGAAGATATCCCACTTCTATTCCATGAAAGATAGTCCACTCCTATGAAATAAATACATATTTTGGTGATTGATATAGATACTATTTCTGATCACCTGATATTTTCTTTGATCACAATGTTTAACTGGTCATATACCCCCCTTTATTTTATTTTCGGATCTGCGTAGATCTCGTGGCATCCACGGACTACGGTAGGGGGCTTGAGCCCCCTCAAGCCCACCCGTACCCCGTGGGCACGCTACTCAAGTTAATTCTGACCAAAAAAAAGTTAAGATGCCTGTCCGTTTGTCATTTTTATTCATCCCTACTAACACATTCATTGTCATAGTATTATCTCTACGATGTACCATTGTGGGGGAAGTAATACTCTACCATCTTGGGGGGTAGTAATACAGTACTTTACCGTTGTTTGGGTAGTAGTAAGGCGAGCAGCCACACAGCTTGATGATGAAGTTAACCCTGCACTCCATAACGCAGTTGTTGTATGTGTACTGCTTCATCTTCTCGAGCTGTTTTTCCCACGGGAATAGGCATCCTCTGAGACCCCTTTTCATCGGTTCCAACTTCTGTACCTCGTAGGTAGAGTAGGTCAACCAGGGGACGACGGAGAAGAATATCTCGCTCCCCAAGGTCACTATCTTCTTCAGCGTGCTCACCGTAGGGTAGCTCCATGGGTCATGCAGTAACACCTGGAGAAACGAAATATCCCAAGAACATCAAATGGACGTCTGATTTGTATCATTCTATGTTCGGACGCTACAAGTTTATTAAAGAAGCCATTCACCACATGTAATGTGATCATAAAATGTACGATTTAACTGAAATGTCAAAAAACAAGGGTGTTCTCGTGGACAACAGCCCTATATCTTCCCAAAGGTCTCTTCCAATTGGGTTAACCAGTCAATACCTTGGACACGGTTTTAGATTCTTCCATTCGCACTGCATGTCCTGCCCACTGTAATCTGCGAAATTTGATTTTCCTGACAATATCTTGTGATGAATACATAACTCATCAATATGTAACCTTCTTTCCTCCTCAGTATATTCATCCCTTTTTGGATCAAATATCTTCCTAAGCATCTTGTTTTCAAACACCCTAATTTTTTTTCATCTTGTAAGGAAGATACCCGGTTTCCCAACCATAGAGATCAACCGGTAAAACTATTGTTTGTATATCCTGAGTTTTACATTCCTTGACAGCAGGCGATATGTTAACAACTTAAAATATTATTTTTTACTAAAGTTAAAATAGTTCTTACTTTAATTCCTGTTGATGCCAATATGGAGGCAAAGTTCTCTTCGGGTTGGCTGCGCACCAGAACAGAGAGTCCACTGGCGCTGCCACTGGTGGACATTCGTAAAGGCTGTTCAAAGTCGGACCTTCAGGCAAAGAGAGGTTGTCTAGTTTTGGTCAAAATATGAGGATACTATACAAAGGCTGGGTTTTAATTCATACATAGCGCATAGCTAATAAGGAATATTACATAGCACGTACTGTGCATACATTTTAAACACATTACTTTCAATCATAGCGTTCACAACCGAAACATATATTAGTGAATAGTACACAATTATTCATAAAGTTGATTTAACTTGAACTATTTATACAGCATGCATGGACCAGATCATATATGGCCCTTGCACTTGAGACGCATCGGCCAATTAAATGTCTGGGGACACCTGTACTTGTTTTAAATTTATTTGTTTTAGCAAGAATGACTACAATTTGTAAATATGATTTAAAATGAATTGTAAATAATAAATATTTGATTCTGTTGCTGAGAAGTAAGCATATCCTAATATTTATGACAGTAATAAAATCTTAATAAAAGAAAGACTCAACTTTCATTTAATAATTAAAGCACTACTTAATTTAAATTTATTTAATGTTTCAAAATATATCATTTAATTAACGCTGTTTTATGAGTGAACATTTAAAAGAAGGTTTTTTAAAAAATATATTTTCTAATAGCTCAAATATGGGAGATTAATTTCGAGAAATAGCAAACTGTTTCATTGTGACCGGATGTATTTTTATTATGAATTGTGCACTGTTCGTGTGTATACTATTCGTTATTAGATATGCGTTATGCCAAGACGATTTACTATACTCAGACCTTAATGCATAATAAACTTGGCCACCATATAAGTTTAACGAAAACAAAATACGGTTTGCCATTGAGTATATATAATATAACAATAGTTATTATATAGGTAGGTAAGTTACTTATTAATATATTAATATTCAATTGTCATATTTTATATACTCAATAGTTCTGATATAGCAAAACCTCTTGTTTGCGTTCTTTAACTTCCTACTCTAATTGCATTTAAATTTAAACTAATACATGAATAAATTATATATTTTTGCATTAATTAAGTTACTATAACTAATCTCAATTACATAAGATAAAATAGATTCGTTTATTCATACCAGATCATAGGCATGTTCTATGCAGGTAGTTAGTTGTACGGTCTTACCAATATAATGTACAAATTTAAACCAACATCTGCTCAAATTATTAATTACGTCACATCCTGTCAGTGATCTTTCTGACGCAAATCATCAACGTTCTGGTTTTTTTAATATTGAGTTTAAGAAAAACGTCACCATGTTACACTTAAATGTTGCATTGTTCGAATACCAGTTACATTAACACTATACAAGGGGGAAAATATTAAATAAGAATAAAATAAAGAAAATATGAAAGGGAAGACGTAAAGTTACTAGCTTACTGACTGCAGCGCGTGTTAACATTTCAAACGGAAAGGATGATAACTAAGAGCGAAAAATGAAAGGACTTAGTTTTGGAGCTTGCCAAACCATCAGGATCACCTATTGCTTACTGTATGTAGTACATTATTTTGGGAATACAATTTAACGTATCCAGAATAAAAGTTGGACATCAGGGCCTGGATTCAATAACGAGTGCAATTCTGCTCTGGTACAAGTCTAGGAATGGCGCAACTCTGCACCCAAGATACGCCCAAAGATGCGCCTTATTATTTGCTTCATTTCCGTTTTCACTAAACAAGGCGCAAACTGGTGGCAAGATTATGGTGACGTCACCATAAACGTCATCAATTGCGCTCATTTCAACCAATCCTTGTGAAGAATTTACTTTCAAAGTCAAGGCTACTTTATTTTAAATCTCTAATGAAAATTACAGCAAATACAAAGATTTCAAAATATTTTACTCGTAAACTAGCAATAAAATTAGAAGCGGCCTCTTTCTGAATGCTTTACAAAAACAATATTAGTACATTAGTTAGTATTTATTAATATTATTAGTTTAAAGCTTAAGTTCCATTAATAAAACATTTATAGAAACTTTAAAACTTATTTTAAAGTTATACTAACAGCCATATTTAGTGACGAGATGTCTTTGGAATTTGAGAAATACAAATCTCTTTGGATCTAGACAAAGATTACACAGTTCGTGGTTTTGTTTTGGAATAATACAAGAAATGCCATTGCGTTGTTTGAATGTAAAAACTAAACAATAAACGGTAAGTAATTGCTTTGTTACTACTATCTAAATTAAAACAAATGTTGTGCTCAACAGACGTATGTTATTAGAAGTTCTTTATTATTAATTAGATTACAGTTAACTAATTATTGTATTCTAAGCCATAACGATGATATTCCACCATTTAAATCTATTGAAGTGACAATCGTGATTTTAATAATTGCGCCTTCTCTAGTGTGGTGGCAAATAAAAGGCGCAACTTTGCTCTCAAATTGCGCCTGCGCAACTATTTGCTCCCGTTAGTGAATCCAGGCCCGGAGTTATATCGGTAGGTCTTAGTATGAATAATATTGACCTCACAAGGAGAATACCAAATTAAAACCATAGCTGAGCTCACTTGATAATATCATCGTTCACTCCGACATAGTTAAACGAGCAGCAGAAACCTTCGTAGGTTTTGAACAGTTTGAATATCGAGGAGCACTTCACATTTCGTTTCTTCCATCTGCATTGGATGATTAAATCCTCACAAGCTACTGCTACCTATAAAAAAAGGAATAAAAAAGAGATGATATATAATCCAATAATATATAATAAATGGTACGGTGCACCGCACGTACTTTCTATCTCTGTTGTCTTAAAATAGAGACATTTACTAAAAATTTGTAAGATTTGTGAAACTAAATAATATATATTGTTGCATAAGCACTTCACCAAAGAACATACATTAAATAAGGGCGGTATGCAATAACGATGATAAACAAGACTGGAGTACAAGTCAAGTCTTATCAGGTGCCTCGCTAGAATGTCTGGCTGGCAGTCACGTGATGAATTATTACGCATAGCTAACACACCCTGGCGGGAAATTAAATTATCTACATCCACTACCTTCTATGATGACAATTTTTCTCGCTAAGCTAACAAAACTGATTATAAACGAACAAATATTGGCTAGAATGGCGGAAAAGGTGAAAAACGTGGTTTTCAGTGTGGAAGAACTCATCTATTTATTGGAACAGATCAAGGATTATAGGATTATAATAATATATAAAACGCGAAGTTGGAACTAAGGCAGCGAAGAAAAGAGCGTGGGAATAAATAACCTGGAATGGTAGCTCTACCCGTAAGTTCCAAAAGGTCGGTGAGGTTTTATCAATATATAATAATAATAGGCCTTTCATTTGGATCTGTTGTACCAAACCAAGGGACGTTAATCAAAGAGTTGGCTTATAGAGACCTAGATGACCTAGGCCAACCGTATTATGTCGCGATAGCAAAGCAATATCAAAATACGTGTCATCTCAATAGGCCATGAGCACCATCGGCTCTTAAACAACGTTGGGGGTGGTCTATAAAAAGGGTGGTGGTATAATAATTGCCGATTTTCAAGCGCTGTATTTTTTTTTTAATTGCCAAAATTATGGTGCAATGTGTTAATCTCAATGTATGTTTAATAAAATACAATACAAACAAATTTAATAAAAGAAGACAAAGCTGTACAACACAAAGATGATACATACGAAACGAGAACTAACACTAACCAAACTATAATGGAAAAATGTTGACAAATGCCAGGCCTCACGAGTGGCGAGTGCTACCAACTTAATCACGTTCGCTTACATACAAGATGGCAGCACCTGCCGCTTGCTACGGTATAAAACACTGTTCGCAGCGCAACTAGCCCCATAATATTAAGGTTTTAAAAAGGCTGAAATATTGGGGGTGTTGAGCACCTTTGAAAATATTTTTGGGGGTGCTTAGTATGTAAAGGCCCCCTCCCCGCAGCCAGTGCCTATGTATAGCCTTGATTACATTTTATTTTGAGCCCTCCCCCCCCCCTTTTGAAGTCAGCTCACTTCGCAAAGTTTGAGATCCACAGTTTATAGTGCAATAGCCGTATGCACACACCTCAGTCATGATGTCCTTCGCCTTTATTTTATTTAAATCCAGGATGGACTGGAGCACACTTAGCCTGGAGGTATTCGTGTCCACTGGTTCTATCAGTTGCACCAACAGACTCATCTCCTCGAACACAAACTCCCGTGATAAGTTGTCGGGGAGCAACCTAAATTGTCGATGACATGGAACAAAAAAAAAATTGGTAGTATTCATACCGCACAAACTTTCTCTTTAATCGTTAAGAAACATTTACTAAAAAAAAAACTTTTAAAAGTTGTAAAAAAAAAGAGCATCACATTTCACCAAAGAGCATACAGTTTTACAAAACAATTAAGAAAAAAGGAGCATTTGTGTCCACCAAAGAGCATAAAAATCAATTTAATTTTCAAAGACTTCGATAAAAAAAATAATACATATTACCTTATAGCTCAGAAAAGAATGATTTTATAAAAATTCATCTCAAACAAAAAGTTTTATATTTAATATAACTACAGCTTTACAATGATAAGTTATTTCGTATCTAAAATAGTTATGTAAATATAATCAAAATTGTAGATTTCTGCCATGCAAAGTACCCTCAAGGTTTGAATGGAAAAACTAGAATTGCCCTTTTGTTTATAATGTTAAACAGTTCATAGATACAAAATTTAATCAAAATCTTTAAAACTGGTATTGAGAAAATCGCTTTTCTCTCTTTCTGCCCTTCAGAAGACCACCCTTTAATTTAGGGTTAGATAATTAATTCCAAAAACCCTTCGGGGGGACCTTTTGAAAGCCCTTAGATACCAAGTTTTAGCCCGAACGGTAAAATGATTTCGGTTCTAGTCTATTTTTTGCGAATTTATAATATATACCAGGGTTTATTTTAGTAACACGCTGTGACAAAAGGTGTGTCCATATTCCTCGTGCGGTGGAAAGAGAAAATTGGTGTTAACTGACAGCCAGCAGAAGATTTTTATTGAAAACATTGGTTGTAAGTCACTAATGTGGAAACAGTTATTATTTTATTAGTAATAAGCTACTAGATTAATTATCAATCAAAAATGTTAATAAACGATCCTAATAATTCTTCCTACGGATGATTGTATTGATTTTTTTCATAGCTTATTGAAAGAACAAAATATATCAATAAAACTAATTTTTTTTATTTTACGATTGTGGCAACAATAGATATTATAGTACATGAAATAATAAATTAAAAAGTATTGTAGTCACACTTGTATCTTGTTATAACTGGACAACAAAATAAATAAATGTTTTTTATGGCTTAGAGAAAAGGCTATACAGTAATATTGGTCTCAAAATAAGACGTTTCATTTTTATCTTGTAAGCGCATGCGCATGAAAACAACCAAGAACTGTTTGTATGACGTCATCAACCACCCTTATTTTATCAGGTTTGCCATCTTAGTTTTTGAAGAGAAGGGAGATCCTACGTTCTCTTGTTTGTAAAGCATTTTTAAGTGAACTAAAGATGTCATTTTAAAAAAAACATACACACACATCCAAACGGTTATTTTTATAAAATTAATATTCAACAAAATATTAAACGCTATAAGAAAGAAATTAACTAAAAACAAATTGTTTATTGTGAAAATTTTGACTGCCAAAAGTAGCAACAACTAAACACACGGTCCTGCAGATCATGTGGTTTGGCGAATGAATACATGAGATTATATCGACTGTTAGGTTTTTGCTAGCTATCAGCTACTAACACTCCTACGATACATATCCTATACTCTTACATTTAAGGATATTATATTTTATGGTAGGGTAAAAAGGAATGTGCTCTTCTGTTGGTATTACAACAAACCTTTTCAACCAAAATAAATAAAATATAGTTTCAGTAGGTACCGTTCGTTAAGACAATGCAAATGGTGCGGCCTCACATGGCACCACGTTTTTTTTCCCCGGCTTTCCTAGTTTTCCAGATGCGTGATTACATTTCTTAAACATATCACACATCCATAGTGGGAACTGTCTACTGCATGACGTCATATAAGGCACGGTTGAAGGAAGGAGGAGCTTGGAAAGGAGGAGGATTCAAATATTGGATGACTTGAAGGAAAGAAGAACATTCTGGGAGCTGAAGGAGGAGTCAGAGGACAGGGTGCATTGTCGGTCTAAGTTCCCTGACAAAAGAAATTGACCTGTTTTAAGGCAGAACACCTGATAGTAATAATTCTGACTTGATCCGAGCTACTAAGTAAAGACCCCTCTGAGTGTTACATGTTGTCGACGATCCTGCGTGTCTTGGACCTCTGCACCTTGTTGAGGGCGCAGATGGTAATGGCGGGGAAAGGAATGTTCCACAAAGGGTAGTTGGCCGTCTCAATGCTGGTCATGGTGTGACGGTTGTTGAACATATTCCAGCTGTTTAGGATGATCGTCACGGCGATCACGAGGGCCGATAGGACCATAGACCCCCACAGTAACCTGGAACAGCGATACGCCCCAAATACTGTCAGGAGGCGGGGGGTACGTTTTCTCGTCGATGACTCCGAGAGGGCCAGGACACGATCACAGACTGACCACAGTTATAAGTTTTTTTATAAAAAATATTATATCTGATCCTATTTTAAGGTACCGATACATATCCCACTTAGAATACATTAAGTACAACTTGATTCAAGTCCCCCTTGTCCATCGTCAGTAAAAAAGGTCTTAGATCCTTGGGTTTTCCCCTGATTACGTTTATTTTCCTTCCCCCTCTCTGAGGTCATTGACGCTATATGACATCGTCAGAATGTTGCAATCCTGACCATTTGATTTTTTTCCCCTATTTTATTTTAGTTCAAATCTCTGAGAGGATATTGTTGTGCTAGTTTATTTTTTATCAGTTGGCTTCATGGATGTGATACATGGACCATTGGCACAACTTAAAGGAGAATATCAGAACTATTTAAAATGTATTGGTGCGGAAGAATGTTGAAAATATAATGTAAAAAGATCGTCTCAAACACAGAAGTGTTAAGAAAAACAAAGGAAACATAGGAAAGGTATTTATAGCAAAGAAGATTTAAGATGGTAGGACATATACTGAAATATGATAGTTTGGCGAAGATAATTATAGAAGGAAATGGGGAAGGGAGAAATTCAAGAGGGAGACCAAAATTGGAGAATACGAATCAAATATCGGACGATGTTAGTAGAAGAAGGTACAAAGATGCAAACAAAATTGGGCCAGGATGGACAAAAAAATAGAGAGCTAGAGAAAACCAATCGCAGGATTGATTACCTATTGAATTAACAGAATTTAATATACCTTGATACAGATTAACATGCTTATGGGTCATCCATAAACCACGCATCTTGGTTTAGAGAGGGTTGTTACATGAGGGGGAGAGGGACTTAAAACAATTGTTATAAAGAAGCGTTACGTGGTTCATGGATGATCCCTCACGACACAGACATACCTTTCAAAGATGGTACGCCCGGGTTCCACGATGTACTTGTAACCGTGCTGAGACGTGAGATGACAGAAGTTTTTCAAGACCGTAAACAACCCCGTGAGCCACCTTCTGGTAAGTGAGACATAGTATCTGTCTAGAGGCTTGGTCTTCGTTCTCCTAGCGTGACTCATTTCGGCTCAATGGGATGAAAGCACCGTCTATTGTGAATAGAACCATATATCACTCCTAAACCGGTCACCAAATATGATTTATATATTACCAAGTATATTGCACGACCTAACGTCAAGGTCAGTGAATGTTTGATTTCTACGTCTCAGGACCAACGAACCTTTTCAATGCCTACAATATTTTACTTGAAAAATACATTGGAAAAAATTCCTAAAATTTTGAAAAAACAGCAAATTTTAATTTAAAATATTTATTTTGATATCTGCATGACAAAAACAATAATTTAAGTTGTTGAGTTCCTCAACAGCCTCACTGATAGAATCATGAACGCAGCAGTGTGGTTCTTCATTGATACTTCCAGTTTAATGTTTGAATTCTCACTTTGCCACATTTTTGAATGTGCTAATTATTTAGAAAATATGTCGTTGATTGTCAACTGTCACATAATATCATTTTCAATTGAACAATCGTCGCCAGCCCATTAAAATAAATGAAAGTTCCCAGGGCCTACAAAGGTCTTAAAACTGACCTGGCAATTTCTGGGAATGAGTGGCCTATAACTTAGTATATTATATTATTGGAAATAGGGCTTAGTAAATATAATTATTGCTCTAACATCTCTTATGCCTAGCTAATGCCATTTTTACCAGATAAGAACAACATCTATGTGTGGCCGTGACGTCAATTATTGGACCCACAGCATGTGTATATCCTTTTACTACTAGACAACGCATGTTACTCCCCTTGAGCTGGACTTGACAAATTAGGTCTTTGTGGTCATGATGTCATTAAAGGCAAAAGTGTGGCGGGCTACACTACATGTTTAGCCAGCTGTCTGTAGATTTGGGGCACAGTCTAGTAGGAATAGTAAGTAAATAATGGGCTTAGCCAAAATCATCCAAATTAATTTATATAATTGTAATATATGATGTGCAGAACGAAATACTGTGAAGTAATTTTTAGCAATACACTTCAACTGTAAATAAAAAGGAATATATTGCAAAATGGACCAAAATATATTGCACGCTTACACTGAAAAGTCTTACCAATCTTGTTTAAACTACCTTATGAGCTACTCCACAAAGGAACCAAGCGAGGTAAACTTCTTGTATTTCAGGATAGACAATGGGCATTGGCGAATGTTTTTAAGTTGAATCAAATGCAATATAATTGTTTAAGTTGATGGAGAATCAGTTTGGTGTATGTTCGCGTAGTCACATTAATTATTTAATCAAACGGGCCCAGTAGACAATATTGAACATTCCAACTACAATTTTCTAATTTTACATTATTTATCACATTAATTATTTAATCAAACGGGCCCAGTAGACAATATTGAACATTCCAACTACAATTTTCTAATCTTACATTATTTACATACGCTTTATATTACAGTTAGTTATATGTTTGCTACATTGATTGATTAATCCATGGAAAAGTTAGTCAATTATTGAGCTTAACGGTACCTATAGTAATTTATTCTCGTTCCTAGGATGTACCAGTTTTTATGTTTATTTATGATTTGCGGTTTTTAGCAAGTCGGCCTACTTTAACTAAAGATTTTTTTTCACAGGGTACCTTCAAAGGGACAGTGTCAGAACCTTTCATCAAAATCCTAGGAAATGATACCAGGTGTTTCGCAATTGACGAAAACCCCTCCGGTTTCTTTTTTATTGCGTCGGTTATAACAGCCTTTGTAGTCAGAGGTGTGTCTTTACGTCGACGCAACCTGGAATGAGTGCAACGACGAGACGACAGCGCCAGAAGGCGTCGCTCGTGGGCGGTTAGCTGCTCCCTGACGGAGCAGACGTCAACCCGTTGACTTGAAGTGATCCTCTTCGCCTCGTCAATGTCTGACGACATCCGTACCAAGTCGTAAACGCGTACGTCCACCTCCGCGCAAGTCACCACCCTCACGAGACTATCCTGGTTCAAGACGTGCAACCCGAGGACCGGGCGATTTTCCGTGGAGACAGCTACCTCCTTGAGAAGCTCACCCATTGTGTTCCAGATCTTCAGTTTACCTGACGCGCACCCGCAGAAAGCGTGAGACCCACTGAGAAATATGCTCGACACTGCTGTCCTTTGGTCCATGGCTATAAGGTATCCAGGCTCTAGGTTGTCGCAGCCCCACAGGCGGACAAACCCGTCGGAACCACTGCTCGCTAGTAGGGGATGACACAGCGACAAGCCAGATACACTGCCCTGGTGGGCAGACGCGCGTGACACTACGGAGCTGCTGTCAAAGTCTAGAAGCCTGATTTCCCCTCCGCAACAACCAGAGTAGATCCGCCTCCTGTCGGTGGTGTGAATAGCAACGACGGTCACTTCATGGTCATCGTGTATCGCGCCCAGGCAGTGCCCCGACCAGGCGTGAAACAGCATCACCTTCTTGTCTTTACCCCCAGAGGCGAAGAGCTCTTCGTTTGAGCTAACGCTGGTCACCGTACCCTGATGGCCTTCGTATACCTTGACCGCATGACAAGACCAGATGTTCCAGCACCTCGAGGTGGCATCGCAGCTCCCTGTGAAAACGTGGTCTCCGCCAGGATGAAAGCAGATGCTCGTTATGAAGCCGGTATGCGCTGAAAGGTGCGGAGGAAGGAGAGATCCCGTCTGGAGAGAGTAGAAGATAACCGACCTGTCTCGGGTACTCAGGGCTATCAGCCGACCCCGGGGCCCGCAAGCCATCACCCGGCCGTGGAAGAACTCATAGAGGATTCTATAAAACGACTGTCGATCGCGGAACCTAGTGGGAGAATCCTTCACTAATTCAGCGATGACGTCTATCCTACAAGGCTTTACCAGGCTTACAACAACGCTGGAGCTACTGTCGATGTTCATCACAGACTGACGTCTCTGCTCATTGGACTTCTGCTCGGCATCCATCCGCTCCTGGCACCTGTTGATGTTCTGGTTTATCCGTTTCCTCACTTGTTTCTCTTTTAAGACGTCGTCGACCATGGCTGACCAGTAGAGGTTAACCGATCTGACGTTGCTCAGCGTCTCTCGATCTAGGTTCCTCATAATCTTGCGGTTCACCCACAAAGGGAGAAGCTGCACCCTGTCGACGATTTCTCCGACAGGTTCTTTCTTTACCTTGGCTGACTTTACTTTCGGGTTCACCCTTTTCGTGGATGCCCGAGCTTTGTCTGCATTAATTTCCTGTCGCATGGAGTCGAGTCTCTGTTCCCAAATAGCTTCCAATTCGCGAACTTTGGCCTCGAGCTCTGTTTCAACCCCTTGCATGACCCCTACCTCCTCCTTATCCCCCCCTGTTTGGACATCGACTTCACCCTCATCTTTATCGTTTATATTGTGTTTGGTCATACTTATTTTATCCCTTAAGTTCCCCTTTGTTTTGCTTTTCTCTTTACGGGGCTTTTCATTGTGAGAAGTAGACGTTTTATCAGATTTTAATACATTTCTAGTCAAGGATGTTTGTCCAGAATTTGGTGCTTCTCCTATCCCACCGATCATCCTGCCGACCCGCCGTCGCGTCCTGATGATTTCGGTGGACTCTTTGTGGATGTTCCTTACGACGACTCCACCCCCAAGACACAGCAGTCCCAACATAACGGTGAGCTGGTCCCCGCGGTCAAGGGTGAAGAACCAGACGCTGTCGTTGGCCATGGTACTGTCAAGAACTCTGGGGTCCATCGCCCGGTCGTCATCCTGAGGGACGGCGTCGTAAGGGAAGTCCTTGGTATCCATACAGGCGGCGTAGACGACGTCTTTGGTCTGACATACTCCTATGGAATTGAGGAGGTGTTCGGTGAATTTATGGTCTGTCGAATCACGAAGCAGGCGAGTTGTGAAGCGCATCTTCTTGGTCCAGGAGGCCCGGAGGAACCACGCCTGAAGGCAGGCTAACCTTGTCGCGAAGCGCTCCTTCTCCGTCATTTCCAGTTGACTGTGACCTTAGGTCATTCTTTACACGTCCTATGAAGCTTTTATTCCTGTCACGTCCGTGATGCAACTCTGTCATATATTTCTCCTCGCCTCTTGTTTTTTGTCTCTTAAGTCTGTCGTTTGTTTACAAACAGCTGTACCAACCATCGTCTAAACTAAAAAAAAAAAAATATCCCGCGATTTAATATAGGTTAAAACTAACTCAACATTATTGAAAATTTTGAACTCAAATCAGCTTCGTAAATTGTTCAAAACATTAACTACTGTATTTGCATGTATTGTTTAACGAAACGAATAAATTGAATAAATATTTACCTAAATGCTTTATCTTCTAACGAGTTTAAAAGAGCAAGATTTAAGATAAAATGTATTCAAAACTGTGAGCATATGCCTGTGTAGGTATGTATATTAAAATAATATATTTCTGTCTCAGGTATTTTTTATTATAAAACATTTGGCTACATGTAAATAAATAAGTCGAATCAAATACCAACTAACACATCACTTCAGAACCAACTAAGATACCGTAACAGTGTGTAATATATCTTACTTTGTTGACATATGGTATCTAGTAGTACTTTCAAATTTGTATTGGTGTATCATAAAACGTGACAATCACTTACATATTATCACCTACTCTTCCATGTTCAGTGTTGTCAATGTAATACAATAAAATCTATTCGTACCATTGATAAGATACTTAGATGTACCAAAATTCTTAATATTACTATGTATAGTGCATATGCCTAAAAGTATCCCTACAGCGGACGTTGCAAACAATTTTTTTTATAACAGTGGCATCGGTTCATGCAATGGGTGCACCATTTATTGCCAATGCGCAGATATTGAGACCACGCTTTATTAACCATTCCCCCTATAACTGACGCGACAAACATTCACATGTGACGATGACGTCAGTTCAGGCAACGTTTACGTACATACATCGTATATATATTGTTACGTCAGTAAAGGCAAAAACGTTGCGTGCTGCATATAATGTTGATCCTGTTGTATTATCTTGAAACTTTATTCAATAATTTAGTATGCTTGGTGTCTAAAGAAAAGTGGATGCTGTGGGAACGAAGTCTTTTGAGGAGAATGCTAGCTAAAATTACAGATTTAAGAGGGGGGGGAGGAGGATCACCCCAGAGAACCCGCAGAAAGGGGCCCCCACAAACCCTCAAATGAACAAAAATAATTTTAATTTTCTAATTGTAGATATTATATACAGCTACAGTTTCAGTGACGATAGAACCTTATTTGTGTAGGTACGGCACAACTAAAAGATAATAATTATGGACTTGCCTTCCACTCCATATTATATAATCTTTGTCAATTATTATTTTAAAAAATCTTTTTTTTTTTTATCTTACCATCTGAAACTTTTTTCTTCATCTGTAAAATGGTTGATTAGTCACTCCACCATTTTCATGTGATCTACCTGGAAACGGAAAAAGTCAAATTAGTTTGCGGGTATAAAA
>CABFWB010001062.1:167086-190578 GCA_902151455.1 Timema bartmani | reverse complement strand
AAAAAAAAACAAAAAAAAAACAAAACACTGTTTGTTCTAGAAAAGAAGACCGCGGACACCACATCAAGGAATACGAATCCGCGTGAAGAAAGTTTTTTTAATTTTAAATGTGTATTTTCAAGAAGCTAGTACAAGCTTTGATTCGAAATTTTTTTTCGTTTGAAATATTACTTTATGACATAATTATTTTATTTATTTTTCTTAAAACTAAAATACCATTATATGAATCTGTTGTATAAATTATTTGTATTTAAAAAGTGTTTGTTAGAAGCTCACACAAGTTCTTCTTGAAATTTTATTTTATACTATGATTGTTTTGTTAAATTTTTAAATATAGAAAGGCCATCTCATGCATGAATCTCTTTTAGAATATATCATTTTCAATAATTGTTGTTTATAAACCCACTATTAAAGTGAACCGGTGTGCAAATAGTGAATGTGCACTTAAATAAGACACATGATTGAACCAGGCACCTCCTAAGCTTGTAGTAAGCCCTTGTATTTACTTAGCCACAAGTACGGGATGAACTGTTTTCTTGTAATCAGGGCCTGGATTTTGATGACATGTCATATTTTTCTCTTTGTGTGTATGTTGGGGGGGGGAGTTACATAACAGATAATGCTCATGTACACATAAATTATGTTCATGATACCCTGGTTGTGAATACTTTTTTTTATGGGTCATTCTTTGGTGATTTTTTTTCTCATTTAGGATTTATAAGTAATATTTTATTGGTTTTAGTCAATTTTGAGTCATTTTTCAAATATATTTTTCAATTCTATTGTTATTTTATAAATACATAGATGACTCAAGCAAAACTTTTTACTTTCTCTCGACACCTCGGAGAGAAAGTATTTTGATCGCACAAAGATTCGGACTCGAGATTTTGATAAATGTCGACGTTTCATGACCCCCCTGAAACAAAAAAAAAGTTGTTTTTGCAGTGCCGTCTGTCTGTCTGTGCCAGGGGCTAGAGCCGAAATCATTTTAACGATTGGGCTAAAACTTGGTATCTGGGGTTTTCATAAGGTCACCCCAAGGGATTTTTGAAATTATATATCCAATCCTAAATTTAAGGGTAGTTTACTGAAGGGCAAAAAGAGAAAGACATTATTTTCTCGAATCTAGCGCTAACGATTTTGATTAAATGTTATATCTAGACACTATTTATTACTATAAACAAGATGGAAACTCTCATTTTCTCATGAAAATAAATTTGAGGGCCCTTTACATAAGGGGAATTTTCTAATTTTCATAATTTCTTCGCACCTATTTGAGATACGAAATGTCTTATCATTGTAAAGTTATAGTACTAATAAAGATAAAAATCTTTTATTCGAAATATATTTTTATAAAACCAATAATTTCTTAGCTATAAGCAAATGTAACTACTTTTAATTCCGGTTTTTAAAAATGAATATCTTAATCTTCTGCTCCTTAGTAGAAAAATATGTTTCTCAGTTCTCAATTTTTAAGCAACAATGTTCCTAGCTTCTAATGCTCTAGAGTGAGTATGTAACAGTGTAGGGCTTACATCAACTCATTTGTTATCTTTGGTGTAGTGTTTCCACAATAATATATAGAGCTGTTATTTCGTTTCACAAATCTTACGAGTTTTTAGTAAATGTATATTTTAAGATAAAAGCTAGAGAAAGTCTGTGCGGTTCACCGTATAATTTATTTTGAAATACAGTTGTCGGGATGAGAAGATAAAGTAGGTAATGAACTTTGTATCCTCTATGCCTATATGGTTGGAAAATATACGTTCCTGGTGAAACACTGCAACTAAGGTGGAGAGGGTTGCGTTGGGAGGGGGTAGCCATTATTATGAAGAAGATATTTTGTAAATCAATATTATACTTAGTAAAATTCTAGATTGCATACTATTATAAGCCCTATATATTTTAGTTTTTAATTTGTGAAGTGAGTGCTTGATTTAATCGTGTGCGTTTATTGCGAGTTTTTGCTAATAATTTTAGGTACCTAATTTATTGTAAATTTGAAGTTAATTTTTTATCATTTTTAGGTCATTTTATACTTTGTGAAGAGAATAGAAAGGTACTTTGAGTAATTTGAATATGTCATTGCTTACGTCACCCAGTACACAGCAGTTATATTTTAATACGAAGACAGCCAAAGATCAATTTTTACTTTCTCTCTATCTTACAGGTAGAGAAAGTATGGTGATCGTCAAAAAATTCGAACTCGAGATTTTGATGTATTCCGTTCAGAAATCTTACGAGTTTATAGAAAGAGAGAGAAAGTCTGTGCGGTGTGCCGTACCATTTATTTTTATTTTGTTTTAATAAGCAGCGTAATGAGAATGACGTTGATTGGACATTGGTGTGGATTCTAAAAGTTTCTTTATTATTTGAAGATCCAAAATGTGACCTGATTTTTAACAACTTAATTTGTCTTCTATATAACTTTGTGTATGTCCTTAACGTGCTGGCTTGGGTACTGAGTGACGTCACAAGCTAAGCCAATCAGATATCTTTCTTCATCTGACTCTATCTTCTATTATCTTTACATTGATTTTATAGGTTTTTTAAAATTATATTTAGGTCGTCAAAATCTGGGACCTGCTCATAATAGCCCAAGCATTCGTCCCCTCCCGTACACTTTAAACTCAAACTCTGGCCTTCACCCTCACGCCTCCCTTTAAACCCATCGAGTAGACAGGAGAAGTTACAGATCCACACGATACTTACACTAATGTATCTAACATGTTTCGTCAGGGATAGCGCGGGGGAGATGTGTGAGAGAACATATCATCGCTACGGAGGTCCCAAGAACAAACAACCCTTGGTTTCGGAGGGTCAAGTGGACTTGTCGCCGACGTTTGGCGCCTAATAGTCCTCCTGAAAGACGTGAAATCTTCTGGACTGAGGAGACGGCAACGTAGAGAGATGCCTCGCACCGAAACTCTTTTGGTTTAAAGGGAAGATGAGAATATTTGGTGGGATGAGCAGGAAAAATAAGTCAGTTTATTTGTGATATTGTCTTACACAACTAAGTCTTACTGAACAATTTTTATTTATCATGTCAATACTATATTTCTAAAATTGATTTAATGTTTTGAAACTTTGTATCTTTATTAATCTAAGCTACTTTATATAATTGATTTGGAAATACATTAATCCAACCTTGTCCTAGTAATAGTCTCCATAGAATATGCTTTATCTGTAGCTTATGTTTCTCGTCCAGTAAAAAAACCCACTGACATAGATCCACCAAGACCTGACACCAGCTTCCCTTAAATCATCCAGATATCGATGGTTCTCGACTACTTAACAGCTTCTGACTTGACTTTAACCAGATATGGTAGTAGCATCTCTTGAATCCGCTAGCGTTCATGGTTTCTGAACATCAACATAGCTCCACCCAGACTTGGTGGAAAGCAGCCTCCCTTGAAAATTACAGAGCTTGACAACAGTCTACAACAGTTATTGGCTAAACAGCCGTCATTCACATGGATTTACCTTGTCCTGTAAGAAGCCTTTCTTGAAACTGCCAAAGCTTGAGGTTTCTTTGTCCATCAACAACCACTCACATTAATCCAAAATGTCTTGACAGAAGCCTCCCTTGAATCTGCCAGAGCTCAAGTTTTTCTGGCTAGTCAACAGATGCTTGCATGTATTTACCTTGTACGGACAACAGCTTCCCTTTAAATTTCCAGAACAAAGGGGTTCTTGAACCGTCAACAGCCACTCACATGGCTCCACCCTGTCCTAATGGCAGCTTCCCTTGAATATGCCAGATCTCAAGGGTTCTTGGCTCGTCAACAGCTGCTAACATGTACCCACCAATCTCCAATAGTAGCCTCCCTTGAATATGCCAGAGCTCGAGGGTTCTTGGCCCGTCAACAGCCTCTCACATAGATTCACCCTCTACTGGCAGCATCTTCCCTTAAATTTTCTAGATCTCGAGGGTCTAGGCTCATCAACAGCCACTCATATAGATCCACCCTGCTCTGACTGTAACTTCCTTTGAATCTTCTAGAGCTCAAGAGTTCTTGGCCCGTCAACAACCGCCTCACAATGCTTCACTAGGTCCTGATAGCAGCCTCCCTTGAATCGTCCAGAGCTCGAGGGTTCTCGTCCCATCAACAGCCGCTCATATAGATCCGCCCAGCCCTGGCTTCTCTCGTCTGTAATGTGCGTTGACAGCTCCACGGTGGTCTTCTAATATGCGATCAACATTCCTCCCTTAGGGCTCCAGGAACATCTCGGAGATCCTCCCACATGGGGAGAAGTTCAGCCGGCTATCATAGAAAGTGACGTACGTGTTTATTATGACGGTATTACGTTTGCGGGTGCCTTTTCCTTAATCTAACTTTCCCTAGCCCTTCCGGGAGTCAGGGCGCCGCTTGTATGAACACGATGGTTGAACCATGTGTGCTGAAACATCAAATAGGATCCCCCGACTTGAACCTTTTTGTCCGAACGTCTTCAATCCAACCAACAATTTGTTTTTAATCATGTTTTTCTTTTAACAGTTTTTACATCTTCTCCTGTAAGCTACCATCATAACTCCTATGGTGAATGGACTCTACTTAGTAGGTCATAATCTTAACAATTAGGAAAATTTTCTGATTGAAAATTTACCGGAAAATTTCCATCTCTCTTTTCAAGGAAAGGGTGTTTGGCCCATCTTCTGCAAACTGTAAGCTACCATCACTCCTATGACGAATGGACTCTACTCAGTAGGTCCAAATCTTAACACTCCGGAAAATGTTCTGATCGAAAGTAGGCCTATCCATCTCTATTGCCAAGACGATTATAAGAGTGTTGGCCCATCTAGTCGTCAAGGATATGGAAGAGGTGAGATTTATTTTGGCGAAAGATAGAAAAGGATATGGAGAGAGAAAGAGTTAGTGGCTCTCTCTCTTGCGAAATCCAATAGTCCAGTACCCAGGCGTAGAGACTGTTGGGTGTTAATTAGGGCGGTACTGGAGCCCTTGACTTGAGGGTTCATCCATCACTGTCACGAAGTTAGAGGGGGAGTGGGGGAGAGATGTGGGCCACCCACGTACCTACAAGCTTCCTACAGGGACAACCCTTGTGGTACAGGGTGGAGATAAAAGCAGTGGCGAATCGTGGAAAGTTGATAGGGTAGACACCTTAAGGATTTTGGTTTTATGTCCATACGAGCTAAGGTATTTATATTTTCAGTTTTTATGTATTAGAACATTTTGTTGTTGTGACCAAAATGAATTAAATTTCTTCAGTAGATATTTTAGTCTAATATTTTATACATTTTAATCTCAATATCTCTAGGCTACTTGTCATGATTATGATCCAAATTCCTCCTAGTTGCCTTTTACGATCAACTGCCGCCGTTGACATAAATATGCATTTCATGCTATTACGAGTATAATACTTAGCACCACATCTTACTACCCTTTCGAGTTATACGCTTAAATAGGCTACTAATTACGCTAATGGGTTAGGAGTTGGGTAGGTTGAATATAGAGGAAATTAACCCGCATTCGTGTGGAGGGAGAGTGGAAAACCATTTAGGGAAAACCACGCCCAGTTCACCCAAGTGAGATTCGAATCTCGATCTCCCCGTCCTAGGCAGTCTAGCTCAACACGAAACTAGCGCGTTAGCTAACTACGCCACTGAGGAGGGTATTACGAGTTCAATACAATACAATTTAATAATTACAGAACATTATTATTGTAATAATCTTACTGATGACTTTTTAGAAATGATGTTGTACCTGTTTTAATTGACATCATAATTCATGATAAATTGAGGTACTTATTTAAATAAATCATCTTGCACGTAATTTGTCTTATTTTTATTTAATTGACAAAATGAAGTTATAGGCCTACATATCAATTTAATTAAATGTAACAACAAAGTATGTTCCTTAACGAGTACAATAGGTTGATTTTATAGTGCCTAAAATGTCATATTTTGTAGGTTCTTGTCCATTTTATGAACAAGTCTTATCGCGCTTATTTTGGCTTTGGACCCATACTCCTGACCTCCTCTGTTTCTTAAAGAATAGACTTTCTGCTGAAAGAGACAGTCAAGTTTCTTTGAAATTATTGTAATTTGTGGCATACTTGTTTGGAGTAGGTTTGGAATAGCTTCTAAGAAGTGTAAATCGGGGGGATGATAATGGAAGCAGTGGCAGACATCTTGGGAAGAAACGATATCCCGTTGCAGGATAAAAGTTCAACTTCTTCGGAAACAACCAATTTGAAATTTTGTCCCCTGACATCACATGAAGTAGAACTCAGATTTTAAAATTATAAAAAAACACATTCTATCTGAGATTATAAACCATTTTACTACCGAGAATCTAGAAACTTATCTAGGGGATTAACGGCACGTTACCAGCCTCGGTGGTCAAATGGGCTAAGGCGTCAGTGTCGTAGTAGATTGGAATACCAATGAAAGCGAGATTGAGATTCGAATCTCGGTCCGGTGTAATTAAGGGTTTTTTTTACTGAATATTTTTTCACTCTACCTCCACGCAAATGCAAATACATTTTGTCTTAATTCCACACTCTATACCCCTAACATGTTCTCGTAATTATTAAATATGAATATAGCCCGAACGGGTAGTGAGACGTGGTGTGAAGTGGCTGTCATTAATAAAATAGTAGGTAGTAAAATCAATTTTACATTGCTTATAGTTTTTTTTTTTTTGTTAAATACCTATAATGGTGCCTAGATTCCATATTTTTAATTTCTATTTGAGTGCCTCTTTTATAAAAATGTTTGATGCCTAAGAATCCGCTCCCTAGTCAAGAGCAGCTTTTAAACATAATCTTTTTAAATACAAATTAAATGGTACTGTGAACCATACAGATTTTCTCTCTCTTTTATCTTAGAATAGAGACATTCACTAAAAACGCGTAAATTCGTGAAACTAAGTAATATACATTGTTTCAGAAACAATTACCAAAGAACATCAATAAAATAATAGATATTGTTAAATAAACTCTTGGAAAAAAGGAACATTTGTCCACCAAAGAGCACAACAATCGATTTCACATTTTTAAAGTGCTCCATAAAAAACTAATATATACTTGTTTGCCTATAGCTCAGTAGCCATTTTCCTTAAAAGAATATATTTCATATATAGATATTTTTAATAGTAAGTTACTACAACTCTACAACGATAAGCTATTTCGTATCGCAAATAGTTGCGCAGATGTGATCAAAATAAGAAATTTCTGCTTATCTAAAGTACCATCGAAGTCAATTTTATGGAAAAGTCAGAGCCTCCATTTTTATTTTTCACTCTTATACAAAATGTAATAAAAAATGTTAGAGAGGATTTAGAGAAAATCAATTTCATCTCTTACCCACTTCGGTGGCCGCATGGTCTAAGGCGTTACAATCGCAATTGAGAATACTACCAAAGACGGGGATATCATGGTTCAATCAAGGCCGGATGTACTGAGGGTTAATTTTCCTAAATGGTTTTCTACACTCTCTCCCCGCAAATGCGGGTACACTTAATCTAAATTCAACTTTTCCTAACACAAGTTTATTTAGTACATTAGTGTATAACCCAAACGGGTAATAAGACGTGGTGCTGAAAAAAATCATTTATTTTGGTCTTTTAGTAAACTACCCTTAATTTTAGGGTTGGATATCTAATTTCAAAAACTCCTCGGGTGAATCTTAGGAAAATTCTAGATACCAAGTTTTAGGCCTATTGGTGAAATGATTTCAGGTCTAGGTTGAGATGCAGACAGATATAACAAAAACTTTTTATGGTTTCAGTGGGTCATGCATGAAACGTTGACATCCATCAAGATCTCGAATATTTCTTTTATGATCACAATACTGTCCCTTACTGGGGGTTTGCGATAAATAAAACTAAGTCTTAATCCCAGCCCCATGTAATATGTTTTTGTCTAAACCTGACGCTACAATCGTAACTGTTTGAGGTATTTTGTTCAATTTTAATATTTAGATAATAATTAATAATAATTAATTAATAATGATTATTATTATTAATTAATAATTATTATTATTAGCACCTCTTCTTACTACCTGTTCGGGTTATACGCACTTAGGCTAATGTGTAAAGGTAGGGTGAAATGAAATGGAGAACCTACAATTTAACGTGGGATCCGAACCACGGCGGAGAACTGGCATTCCTCAGATTCACAAGTTGTGATTAATACACGTCTTGTCAGAGGAGAAGGAAGGGTTTGGCAATCGGATAAACCCCGGGCCCCAACACAGAAGTCTGACCTCTTACCCCTAGACCGCCAGGTCATACATTTAAATAATTATAATATGGTCATACTTCGAAGACAAATAATCAATTTTGATTATCGCCCTAAAACTAGGGGTATTTTACAACTGAATAATATTTTAAAATAGCCCTAAAACATTTGTTTGAAATGAAATTAATACCTTGGGAGTATTTACACAATAAATAAGAATGTATCTTTGTTTTTCTTTAAAAAAAAAGTAAATATAGGGCCTACTGATGATTAATTTTTGAAAAATTGAATAAAAAATATATTATTTTGTCCAAATGATATATCTGAATCTTGTCATATTATTATAAAAACTGAACATTATCTAAGAGCTGACAAACAACCGGTTGTTTAAATTTTGGTTTTTAATTACAATGTAAAATTAGAAAGTAAGTATGATTATTTAGTATAATTTATTTAAATATTGAATATAGTATTATTGCACAGAAACAAACTTTAAAACTATTTTAAAATATTTATTTTTTATAGAAAAATTTATTTTCACGCTATTATAAAGTTTTGCAGCCCACCTTGTAACCAATACGCACAAGTTGCACTGACCAGTAAACGCGTTAGCAGTGGTGAAGCGGAGAGCCTAATAAATCGTGTAGCTCCTCCACCACCATCCATCCCCACTTTCCCCGTTCTTTCTACTGCCCTTCTCGTAACCCACAACCCACCAAATGCCGCGGCGCGAGGGGGTAACGTAATCCGATCCTGGGGCGATAACTCACAGATACAAACCCGCGACCGCCAAGAAGAACAACAAGAAGAAATACGACACTTCTCTCCGCTTTAAATACCGTGCGGACCTTTTCCTGTCACAAGAAACGGGAGTTGAGCTTCTTTCTTTTGAGAAACGGGGGTTGAGCTTCCTCATTTGAGAAACTGAGGTTGATATTCTTAAACTTGATAAACTGGAGTTGCGTTTCTTTTTTCAGAGGAAATAGGGTTTAGCTTCTCCAGTTGGGAAACGGGCGTTGAGATTCTTTCATTTGAGAAACTGGAGTTGATCTTTCATTTGAGAAACTGGGGTTGAGCTTCCTCATTTGAGAAACGGGGGTTGATATTCTTAAACTTGATAAACTGGAGTTGCGCTTCTTTTGTCAGAGGAAATAGGGTTTAGCTTCTCCATTTGAGAAACGGTCGTTGAGCTTCTTTTATTTGAGAAACTGGGGTTGAGCTTCTTTCATTTGATAAACTGGAACTGCGTTTCTTTTTTCAAAGGAAATAGAGTTTAACTTCTCCATTTGAGAAACGGGCGTTGAGCTTCTTTCATTTGAGAAACGGGAGTTGAGCTTCTTTCATTTGAGAAACAAGAGTTTGGTTTCTTCGTTTGAAAATCGGGAGTTGAACTTCTTTCATTTGAGAAACGGGGTTTTATTGTACCTGTGAAATGTTTCCATACCCACCTCGGTGGCGTAGTTGGCTAACGCGCTAGTCGTGTTGAACTCGATCGCCGAGGACGGGGAGATCGAGGTTCAAATCTCGGTCGGGTGAACTGGGGGGGGGAGGTTCCTAAATGGTTTTCCACTCTCCCTCCACGCAAATGCGGGTTCACTTCCTATAAATTCAACCCTCCCAATTCCTAATCCATTAGCGTAATTAGTACTTAAGCGTATAACCCGAACGGGTAGTAAGACGCGGTGCTAAATAAATAAATAAATAAATAAAATGTTTTCATCCTTCAGTTGAACACTCTATGGTCAGGCATCACCTGAAATATATTTTGATTTGAGGTGTATAGGTTGGAACCGATGTATGATTGGTCAAATGGGAGAGAACACACCATAGGTACATTTTTAATCAGCTCTGCTTTCCCTGCCAGCATTCCACAACACGCCACTGCCTGGAAGTAACGAAGCAAGATAAACATACAAAGAAGTCAACATCTTAAGCGTCAACACCGAAATACAGCATCTGGTGGCAGCTCGCGGTAAAATGCTTCGGCTGCTATCTCAATCCTCGTAAGAGAGAAAACTTTGCAGAACTGTCAATGATGTTCGCTATATCATACATGTGACGTCACTGACAGGTCAAGAAAGATTTCCCCAAGTGAATGAAGTAACGGTATAGGCAGCAAGTTTTAAATATACTCGTATAAGGTTGAAACAAAAACCATAAATTATAAAATAATTCTAATAATAATCTTACAGAGTCACACAATTATTATTGTTATATTTAGCAGAAGGGAGCGCGATTAATTTTACAGTTTTTATAGAATATACATTTTTTGGTCAAAATAAATCAAATATTTCTCCAGTAGCAACATAGAGTTTAGTTTTCTGCTCATGTTAATATCAACAGATCTTGAATATCTGTCAAGGGTGTCCTGGAATTTTGTCAAAACTTTTTCTCTTTAGTTAAAAAGTTTTCACAAAATTCCAGGACACCCTTGATAGATATTCAAGATCTGTAGATATTAACATGAGCAGAAAACTTAACTCTATGTTGCTACTGGAGAAATATTTGATTTATTTTGGACAAAACAATGTAATGCTATTAAAACTGTAAAATTACTCGCGCTCCCTTCGGCCGCACCTTAAGTAGATTTTTCTTAAAGGTATTTGTCACGAAAATGACCTGTAGGATTCTTCCTACCAAGATTTAGATTGAAAAAGTACATAGTAGCACATGTCTATCTAGAATAGGAAACAAATAAAAAGGTAATTTTAGAAAACAAGTTGATGTTTTCAAGGTTCAAATAGTATAGTGAGTCTGTAAACTCGTAAGAGGAAGAGGGGAAGGGGTATCAGCAGATAAACAAGAGAACTCTTAGGATGACCGTATAATTTTCTTGCCTCTTTTTATATATATTTTTTAAATTGCCGTCTAAGTGTGGTAGCGCTTAGAGTGCTTACTGCTTGGATGCATCAAGTTAAGATGCAACCTGCTTCACAAAATAACTTCGAAATCTCCAAGTAAGCAACGTTGTTAAGGGTTGGTAGAAACTAGCTAAACAGAATGAAAAGGGGTTAGAAAGGATTAAGACAAATCTAGTTGCTAGATTACTACAACGACAAAAAAAAAAAGAGAGAGAGATAGTAAGAAGAGTTAGATTGGTCAGTCACCCTAGATAACCCTCCCCCCCCCTTGGGGTTTGGAAAGGGGTGTGCAGGCAGGAGAGGAGAGGGGCACACACACAAAAATAACCTGCACCATATAGACACTTGCAATACTCTCTGTGGGTGGACGTGTCTAGGCCGCTAATCATTGGGGACCATAAGGCAGCTGAAGGTAGAATTGTTCAATCCCCCTTCCACCCCGACCCTTAGGATAAAGAGAAGGGAGATAAAAGAGGATGAGAGGGTCTAATTGACCAACGGGCTTTCTTTTATTGCCCCTGGAGTCAGATAGAGCCGTACCGAAGTGATTTCCTTGAGACGTCTTTAATTGAATCAGGGTCGCGAGAAGATGAGGGGAGGGGGAGGGGTAAGACGGATTGTGTAGTGGAAGGGTCGCCTTCAGATGTCTTCGAGAATCCTCAGGTGTGGTAGTGTACGAGTGGCTTTAGATAAACAGTCGTAAGTCATTTTTCTTGTGTATAATTTTTTTTATACTATCTTAATACCTGTGTTGTAAACATAATCATCATAATAGACCCTGTAACATTTTTGTTTTAGGCCTACTTGTAAATTTAGATTCTATAAATGAATCACAACTTTTTTTTTTTCAATTTATTTTAAGTAATAATTTAAAGCGAATTACGTGTCCACTTATATGCAAATAATTATATATCAATATTTGATTTATAATCATTTTAATTTTTAATGGTGTACAAGTTTTCAGACAAGTGTAAAAACAGATTAAAATATGTCTATTAAAACGTTTTAAAATAATCAAATATGAGCTCGTGCACAAAGAATTGCAATAAATCACTTTTTTTAGATTGTTTATAGTGATAATTTTAATAGAAAATGTATTTGAAGCTATTTGAATCGCGTTGAAATGAAAACAATTTATTTATTGCCAAATAAGGATTACCTTATACGATAGGAAACATACAGTTAAGCTTTCTTTTCTTTTCGTGGCTCTACCCTATCTACCATGTTCGTTGTAGTTCAGGTGTAGAAAACGTGCCAAAGTCTCGGGTGGAGACGTGCTTGACTGAGCCACCGAGTATTTATTTACAAGGAAAACGTAACTCGTCTTAGTTTAGCGGACAGACACAAGAGGCGGTAGTGTAACAAGGATCCAGTACAAAGTTGGAGTAGAACGAATGTTTGTTGGGCTTTGCGCGGGAGGGGGTGAACACGGAAAAAGGGAGAAATGCGTGAGGGGGTGGGTGAGTTGGGGGAGGGGGCGTGTTTTTGTGGAGCGCTTTAACAACAAGTTTCAGCACTGTCAATTGGATTATATTTTAATATAGTCCTTAACGCAAGGGGATTTTTAGTTTGATTATCTGGGTCTCCAAATAATCCGAGACCCCTATATTACTTTTATCTTTTTTTTTAACGTACCAGTGTATTTAACTTAAGATTGGCTCTAATAGCATTTGAAATTTACCAAAATTAAATATTCTTATAAACAAACATACAGATTTAATTAAATGCACGATTAAAAAAATGATTCATGAACAATCATCTTAACTCTAGATATTTGGATCAACTTTAGAATAATTTACATGGCATGGATTGAAAATCATAACACTAATTGGTTTTTACGTTTCATTTATATTTTATAGTAAAATTTGAAATTTATAAGTGAAGTTGTTTTAAGATATAAAATAAGAATCTATTTAAAAAATATATATTTGTCAGTAGTGAAGCACTGAAACGAAATGCATTTGTTCAACTGTCCCTCATAGTAAAGCACCCTAGAGCTATTATCTCAAAATAAGATCGAAAGGCACCAAAATGGCTATAGACTATACAAGTTACAACCATACATTTTTGTTTGTATAAATTAACATTATTTATATATTATATAAATCCATAAAGTAATGAAATTAGTTTATTTAAATGACGTTTTACTCAAATTAAAGTAGTTCCTGGATCACGTTAAAGGTACAGGAAATTAGATGTAGCACTTAAACCAAATAACAGACATTTGTAGCTGTGGTCACAATATGGAAAATAAAGGGTTGTAGGAAGAAGGATGAAAAAAAACCTCAGCCTCATCGTCTTGAGTTATCTCTTGAACTATCAGCTCAAAGGTCAAAATCAACAAGCGCAAGGCCGACGTTTCTTGTTCTGAGAGCAATAAACATAGGCCTACTGATAACAATAATATTGCAATCAGTAGACCTAATAGCAATTTACTACAATTAGCATCATATTTTTGTTCCACTTAAATCTAAAGGACTTGCTTCGGTGTCCACATGGTCTAAGGTGCTACTCTCGCAGTAGACTAGACTACCGATGACGGGGAGATCGAGGTTCAAATCTCGGACGGGTGTACTGACTGAGGGTAGTTTTTCCAAAATAGTTTTCCGCTCTTCCTCTTTGCAAGTGTGGGTACTTCCTATAAATATAACTTTCCTAATCCTTAAAACTATTAGCTTATATTAGTAAGACGCGGTGCTAATAATATTAGCTTATAACCCGAACGGGTAGTAAGACGTGGTGTTAAAAAATAATTGAAAGTTATCCTTTAAATCAGTGAATCCCAAACCTTTTGTTCAGAGGCACCCTTAAAATATTGAGTTAGATCGCGGGGAAGCCCTACCTGCTGGCACACATTAGGTTCAACAGCGGTAGGCCTAAAGACTTGAAAAGCAGTAGGGTTAGTAAAGAGTAATTGTTTTAGTAGGTAATAAGTCACGTTAAAATCGTAATAATCAATTTTTTTTACTCAATTACAAAACTGGTGGAGCGTTGTAGTGTTCCGCGATACCCTGGTTCTGAATCACTGCTTTAAATAAATCAAGGTTAAAAATCCTGGTAGTCTTGTGGGTTAGGAAGGTGGGGTCAGACCTCGGGGCACGCACTGTGGGGGGGCCAGGAGCCCCCTCCCCCTTTTTTTTCTTGTTTTGACCGTGAGGGAGTAGGTTAGCGGCTGTCATCTTGCGTTACCCCCGCTGGGAGTTAATTGCCCCCTGTCAGGAGCCCCTTGTCTTCACCCCGGCGTGGTGTGGCCTCAACTTCTACTTGATGCAGTGCTGCGATCTAGCGTTTTATTATGGAATCGTCACTCCAGTCTTTAAAACCCTTCAGGGGGGAGTCTGGGGGCGCATTTGACTACTTTTCAAGGTTCATTAAAGGGTTTAGGAAAACATACGCCTGTCAGTCAGTCTGTCTGTCTGTCTTCACGTGGGATGCTTCCAGGTTTGTAGGATCTGACTTCCACTGACTTAGCCCGGAGAATAATGTTTTAATGTCCAAGCATATACTTTTTTATAAGTAGTTTTTTTTAATCAAAAAATAGGTTGTTTACTGTAGAGCACATGGATGTAGAGAAAATTTAATTTTGGGGATGGTTTCAGATTCTTAAGCTTATGACATGATGTTAAGACTTACCACTAAACCCAAAGAAATAAAAATATTGTTATTTCAAACAGCAGTCGCGGAACATTATTTGTGTTAGAGGGGGAGGGGGCCAAGTAACAAAAAGGTTTTTTAAGGACTTTCTACCCTACTTAAGAAAGTTGGGTGCTCCTAGAAACTATTTTTGAAAACTATAGCCTACTCTTATAACAGCTATTTAGAATATTGTTCACCTAATTTTTTTTTAAAAGTTCGATACTCCTAGAGGCTATCTGAAGTGGTCCTCTATTAGCAAATTTTTGAAATTTTGTATGCTTCTAAAATCGATTTTAAGAAGTGTTCACCAGATATTTTTTTTACATTTGGAATGCCCTAGAAGCTTGAGTGTTCTTCTGTTTTTTCTTTCAACAATTAGATGCCTCTAAAAGCAATTTGAAATGGTCTTCCATCCGAATATTTTAAAAAATTAGAGCTCCTTAGAAGAAATTTGAAATCTTTAAGTTATTTCTTTAAGATTATTTAGATGCCTCTAGAACCTATTGAAAGTGGTCTTACACCCAACACTGAAATTGAAAACTGAATGCTTTTAGAAGCACTTGAATGGGGAAAAAAAATTATATGCAAATAGACGCTATTTGTAGTGGCCCCTATGGGTATTTCTTTTAAAAATCAGATGCCTCTAGAAGCCATTTATAGTGATATTGGATAGTGGATTTTTTTTTGAAAATTAAATGCATCTATAAACTATTTGGAGTGGTCCTTCCCTGGCAAGTTTTGGAAAAGTAAATGCCTCTATAATTTATTTGAAGTTTGGTACAAGGACATCTTTATGCTTCATTTTAAAAACTTCAGAAAATTGAGGGGTAGGGGCTGGAACCCCATAAACTCTCCTCCCTACGCCCAAAGTAAAGCAGTGTTTCCCAGTGTGTGCCCCATGGACTTTCTCACTCCTTAGCCTAAAAATGGAGAAATTTCCTCAAAACTTGTAAAATATGTGAAACGAAGTGATATACTTTGTCACAGAAATACTCCTCCAAAGAACATATATTAAATAATCACACTGTTACAGAAACATAATATAAAAAAATATTGAGACCTAAAATCTCTGTTCACTAGCAAATACATCAATACATTTCCCGGGCATCAATTTAAAATATATATTTGCATATCTCAGAAGCTGTTGGTTTTATAAAAATTTATATTTTATATAAAGATTTTTAATTTTTAATAATAAGTTATTATAAATTTTCATTGATAAGTTATTTCGTATCTTAAAGAGTTGTGGATAGATGATCAAAGTTGGAGATTTTTGTCCATGTTAAATATAGTCTCATAGTCATTTTAATGGAAGTAATGGTACAGAAATCCGCACGGACTTTCTCGCTCTATTGTTTAAAAATGGAAATATTTACTCAAAACTCGTAATATTTGTGAAACGAAATAATATACACTAGCAAATCCAAGCATAAATTGCACTATACTTATGTAAAGCATTTTTTGAGTCCCGGTTATAAATTTTATAAATTTAATTTTTAAGAATTAATGTCCTCATTTGTATGTTTAGACCGATAAAAAAAGATCAATATTGGGTTCACAAGGGTCAACACTTCGTATTAAAATTTTGAATTGCAGTTAAAATTTTTGACATTTTATTAGATGTTGAAAATCTTCATGTCATCGCATTGCTATTAAATTCCTTATTTATAATCATTTTGACCAATAAAAAATGTAAATATTGACTATTGAGTTTAAAATGGAGATAGTCCATTGTTGTATGAACATTTCTCCTAAGAGCATTAAGGAAAAATAACAAAATTTTTGAGAGACTTAATTATATTTATATCTTACTCTATGGCATTGGAGAATTGTTGCGCTACCACTTAAGTAGTACCTCTTTACGACTAAAGCTCACAAAATTGTATCAATATATTTGCCAATATCTCAGAAACTGTTGGTTTTATAAAAATATATTTCATATGAATTTTTTTTAATTTTTAATAGTACTACAATTTTGCAATGATAAGTTATTTAGTATCTCGAATAGTTGCGGAGATACGGAAATTTCAGCGTCTGTAAAGTACCCTAAAAGTCATTTTCATAGGAAAATGAAAATAGCCAGTTTATTTATAATCTTAATCAACGCCTAGGTACGAATATTAATCAAAATCGTTAGAGCCAATTTTGAGGAACTCGATTTTTTCTCTTTTCACCCTTTATTAAACTACTCTTAATTTTAAGTCTAAACAGACACACAGACATACGATATTGCAAAAACAACTTCTTAGGATTTGGGGGGATCATGAAACGTCGACATCCATCAACATTTCACGTTATATTCTTTTTACGGTCACAATACTTTACCTTTTGTGTTCAAAAAGTAAAAAAATATAAATATTTGCGTATAACTTGAAAGTTATTTGTTTTATAAAAATATGTTTCGAATAAAATATTTGTAATATAAATATATCTACATATTTGTAATGATAAGTAATTTCATATCTCAAAGAGGTTTGGAGATATGATCAAAAATGATAATTTACCCATCAGACCGGAGCCCTTAAAGTAATTTTGACGAAATATTGAGAGTAGCCATTTTGTTTGGAATATTTATAAATGTTTTGAAATGAAATTTAATAAAAATCGTTAAAGCAAATTTTGAGAAAATCGACTTTTTCTCTTTTTGCCCTTCAGTAAACTACCCCTAATTTTAGGGTTGGATATCCAATTCCAAAATACCCTCGGGGCAACCCTATGAAAACCCTAGATGATACCAATTTTTAGCCCGATAGGTAACATTTTTTAGGCTCTAGTTGGAGTTACAGACAGACGGAAATTCAAAAACAACTTTTTCGGATTCGGGGGGGAGAGGGGGGGGGCATGAAACGTTGAGATTTATCAAATCTCGAGTTCTATTATTTTGAAGATTACAATAATTTCTCTACCTATAAGATAACGGGAAAGTAAAAAATGAGAATTGCCATTTTGTTTGTGTTGTTAATAAATGCGTAGATACAAAATAAACTAGAGTCGCGATCATCCAGCCCTCCGTAATATCCGACCCGGATCTTAGTGTTGACTTGTGCGTTTTAAAATAAACAAACAGGTACATATCCACAATAAAACATTTACTGAATTAATTTATAATGTAATCCATTGACGCTCTATTTTCACTTGTTCTTGCTTTGTGCCCGATGTTCCATTTCCAAAATAAAGTATCGTACAGTAAAGATAAAAAAAAAATGCATTCTAATCTAATTTTTACCGTCCCCCTAAAATTACGGTATTCCTATTTTACATCGCAATCGGAAAATGGGCAGATTTTATTGAAACAAAGTAAAATTTTCTGTGGAAATTAAAAATAAAATAAAGTAGGAAAACCCATATTAAAAATTATTTACACTCGGGCTCCGTATTATCCGGCTTTTCTGTTATCTGGCCCGGAATGCCGCCACTTTAGGCCGGATTGACGCGAATCTAGTGTATTATAGGCTATAAATTGTCGGAACATATTTTGAGGAAATATGTAGTTCATTCTACTTTTAACCAGTAGGCCTACTGTCAATGGAGTGAGTGCACGTTCACAAAATACATCAGTCGCGTTTTAATAAGAACGTGACAAATTCTGCCCACTGTACAGTCGAAACAGTTTTTAAACTAGAGAAATCAAAAGATTTCTGAAGATTTTAAACCAACAATAATCTAAACTAGAGAGAACCTAACAAAGTTCTACGCTATTCCTTCCCCCTCCTACCTCTCTCTACCCCCCTTGGATAGAAAGACGCCGCAGCCTCGTGACGTCACAAACAATGCACGAAGCACTGCACACATACATCGTCAAACGGGGTAAAGCTCTAGTGGAGGGCAAATTTCCAAGCCAGTTGACATTAACTACCGAGGCACCAGTTGTAGCGGTATTCAACTACTCGGCGAGTTTTAATCCCACCAATTCCACGAGGACTACCCCCCATAAACGTCAACAATGATCTCACAGCACATTGCGTTACCGCCGCAGTTGAGCCTTTCGGAAACTGGAACAGTGACGTATAAATTGAGCACTAAATATAAAGTGGGAAAAACAGAGAGAGAGATAGAAGTGAGGGGTGGGGTGGGGTGGGGGTGGGGGAGTAGGGAGACCACTTTTGGTTTTATCGAGCTTCGCAACTCTGCAGATCTGGGTGTTTATGTGCGATGGGTAGAGGGTATGGGTGAAATGGACGAGTTTTGGGGGTAGAAAAGAATGGGATGGGAGGAAAACGGGTGGGGGTGGGGGTTTAGAAGCAATGGCCTTGTTCAGCGAAAGCCTCGGTTGTATTGTGGGATTGGTGGGTAAACTAGGGCGGGTGGTGGGTAAGGGTTTAATGTTGTGACGTTGAAGAAAGAAATTGATGCCTTGAATAATTATATTGGTGGTCTAAGCCGCCAAAGACATTAGTTCCTACGTAGGAGGGGTGGAGTGGGGGGGGGAGGATTCCCTACCAAATTTATTACCCTGCAATGTAATGTTGGTTCGACGGTGGTTCCATTCCTCTTGGTTGCGTAGATTAGACATTTGAAAATATATACGTTAATTTTTTTTATCGCCATGCTCTGCGTCACAACTTATCCGAAATATACGCATATTCAAACCCAGTCTACATAATCTGTATCCGTAAGGTCCATAGTCCTTAAGAAAAGATTGACTTCACGTCGACAGATTTATCTGTCGTAATTACGTAGAAAATTTGATCAACCTTAAGTTTCTTAATGTGGGGATAAAGCTGAAGCGAAAAAAGTTAGACCCAAGAGTTTTTACAGTTTTTATATACAAATATTTGTTTGTGGTTAAAATAAATCAAATATTGCTCCAATAGAAAGAGTTTAATTTTCTTCATATGGAGACCTCAAAAGTTCTTGTATATATATTTCAAGAGTGTCCTGGAATTTAATGACAACTTTTTCTCTTAATTTAGAAAGTTTCTCATCTAATGCCGCTATGCTCTTGACAGATATTCAATAACTGTTGATGTCACAATGTGAATAAAATTAAAATCTATTTTTTTTACTGGAGAAATATTTTATTTAGTTTGGCCAAAAAAACTTTTGTTATAAAAAATAACTGCACAAAAACACTGGCCTTTTCTCGCGTTTCTTATATTCCCACCTTAATTGGGTACAGTTTTGTGTAGGACTAGTGGTTTATATCCAGAGATGGTTAGACAGCCCGGGGCTTTATTCCAACGGCTTGCAATTTGTGTTTACTCCATCAGAATAGGGTATTTACGGAAGAAAAGGTGGTGAATGACAGTAAAAGTTACCATGGAAAAAAATTTTCAAACGAGAGCTTCTAAAATGTTGGGTTCTCTTCGAAAATTAAGATGATGATCCAAGGGATGTTGATGACGTCATACAAACCTCTTCGTTTGTGTTTATGCTCTGTTTACAAAATAAAAACGTTTTATTTTGAAACTAAAATTTGGTGGACTATGGCTTTTTCTCTTGGTTTAAGTCTGTGTGAATGCATCATTTTCAAATTCTAATCAAATCAGAATCTTGGGGCTAACTTGCCCAAATCGAATGCTAGTCAAATCCCATGCTTAAAAAATGGATTAAATATTTTATTTTAAAAATAGGTTAAATTTAATTTAGGCTTACTATTATAATGTTTCAAATAAAATCTGTGTTGAATATTCTACTATGTTAAGTTTCCGAATCTAATCCATTAATAAAATATTTTAAAAAATTGATAAACTTTTTAGGTTTATTAAAATAAATAATACACTAAATAGCACTATTTCAAAAAGTAAAAAATTAAATAAAGATCACACCACCTTTTTAATCACAGTACAATATATTCACTGTCACAAACCAATTGTCCCACGCATCATTCTTTTACGACATGGAACTCAAGTTAATTTCTCTCTTCACTTTACCATGCAACGGATTTTCGGTCTAATTATATCAATTTGTTAAGTAAATATGAATTATAGATTAAAATTTTGAGCTAAGCCCATCGAATCCGAATCTAACCTTTTTGAATCGAATCTGAATCTTTCAATATTAAAATTAAAAAATTTCGAATCAAATCCAAATGTTACCAAGATTCAAATTTGTATTTGAAATTTCGAAGGTTCACACAGGTTTATCTATGTTATAAAAACATTTATTTATTTTGGTAGCCAGCTATACGTAATAAGATACAAATGTGAATATAGATCTGTGAATATATTCTTTAATTTATTATTTCATGTAGTTTACTATAATAGCATATCTATTATTGCCACAATCACGAAACAAAAAACATAATAGACCAAATGGTTGGATTCATATATTTTGTTCTTTCAATCAGTTATGAAAACGCCAACTATAGCCTACAGTAATCCTTGGGGAAATATTATTATTATTATTATCGTTTGATAACACTTTTATTGATAATATAATGTAACTAAGCAAATAATTATTTCCGAATAGGTTGGCATTAGTGACTAACAGCCAATGTTTGTAATAAATAACCTTCTGCTCGCTATCACCTATCATAGATGGACTATAGACAGGCTGTGGTTTGGTTCCTAACAGCTTGTAATTTGTGTTTATTCCATCAGTAGTAGGCTATCCGCATAGTGAGACACGTGGTTTAAATTTAAAGTTAATGCAAGCTGGTTTGCCGGTGACGCAGAGGTTGGGGCTCTACTCCTAAACGGGCATAAGCTACCGAGGTTTCCCACTCTCCCTTAGCGCAAATGCTGATACATTTCCTCTAAAGTTGTACTAAAAATTATAAATAGAAAATTCCAACCTATTTCAATGCAATTCTCGCGCATTTGCTTAAAGCTAATCTCTACCCATATTGCTTTGTTTAAGAAAGTCCATCTTGTCTTACTAACCATCTGTTTTATACGCATTTATTTACGTTAATAGAAAGCACAGGAGAATGGTAGAGTTTCTAGTAAATACACCCACATTTTGCATGGAGGGAGTTTGGGAAACCGTTGGGATAATAAAAACACCCTCATTACATTCTGCTAGGATTCAAATCCCGACCTTACTGTCACAGGCACCAGATCATATGAATCTGATATTTAGTCCTTTTGCCTACCGGTGTGATCTTAGATTAATTATTAAATTTGATCTAGTTTTAATTTACGGTTTGGATAGTGACGCTGAGCACTTTTTTTTAAAAAAAAAGGAGTTTAGCACATTAGGCCTACTAGATTCTGACAATTCATCTCAGTCAGTAGCGTGTCTACCTGCTAAGCCAAGGGTCATGGGTTCGATTGCCAGCATGGCCAAAAAATGTATCATAAGGAGTTTAGCACATTAGGCCTACTAAATTCTGACACTTCATCTCGGTCAGTAGCGTGTCTACCTGCTAAGCCAAGGGTCATGGGTTCGATTGCCAGCACGGCCAAAAAATGTATCATTGGTAAAATGTGGTTTTCACCCTTTTACAGTGATGAATTAACGGCTTAGGGCTGGGTGTTGTGATTGTTCAAGAGTTAGGTTAGTTTAGGTAAGTCATGTGCTGATATAGTCAGTTGGTTCATAAAACTGCACGTTAAATACCTCATTCAAATAATAGGCCCTAATAATATTACTAAAACTAAATTCCTACAGACAGTACGATCCTGGAATCCAACTGTAAACGAACAGGTAACCTTTTAACAAATATATGGTAATAATTCAAATAAGGGAGCCACAAAGAAATAAAGGGAATTTTCCTAGACATAGTTGCACAACTATTAAATCTTTTCATATATTTTTCTTAGAAAATATATCCCTGTTGGATCTGTGGTTTAAATTGAAACTAAGTAGACCCTACAGCAAAAAAATGTGTTGGTCAAAATAAATCAAATAGGCCTAATTCTTCGGTAAATGCATAGAGTTTAATTTTCTTCATATGGTGACATCAAAAGTTGTTGAATATTTGTCAAGGGTGTCCTAGAATTTCATGAAAACGGTTTCTCTTGATTTAAAAAAATTGTTAGATAATCCCACTATGCTCATGACAGCTATTCAACAACTGTTGATACTAAGATACTACCATGTGAAAATAAATTAAACTCTATTTTTGTATATAGAATCAATATTTTAATTTATTTGACCAAGGAAAGTTTTGCTATAAAAACTGCAAAAACACTGGCCTTTTTTTCACGCTCCCTTCATCCCCACCTTAATCAAGAGTTATTGTTTTTGTTTATCAAAATTTAATGATTGTGGCAGTGGTTGTAATTCTCAAGTTTTGAACAGGAATATAAGTTAAGTTTAGGAAACAATCCTGAACCTCTTTAATTAGTTTTGTTAGAATGCTCACTAGCACTTTGGATTGAATTCTTGTGTAAAAGTGTGTTCTCACACTTAACCTGATATTCCTTTTAAATGCAGAGCTACCAAAACTACAGGTCTTCCTCCATGTTAACAAACATTCACTTGAAAAGGTTATGTCTTTATTTAAAATATCCACTCACAACTTGACTAATCTTTGAGAAATTATAACTTATACATTTTTATATTTTACGTCTGATCTATTCTGAGACAAATTATTTAAAAAATAATTTTCTAGTATTATTTATAAAAAAAATGAATGAACAATATTATTAATTAGTAAAATAAAATGTTTAAATAAATATAAGCAAAGTAATAGCTCACACGTTTCAATCCTAAAGGCACTATAGGGGTTCTAGTGTGGCTCCTCCCATATGTAGGAGGCGGAGCTAAGAGGTTTTAAGCCCCGCCCCATCTAGAAGGAGTTAGAAAAGGTGCCGACAGCTGCAGGAGGGGAAATGGAACCAAGAGTTTGTTACGTGTGTGGGAGAAGAAAGTCTGATAATTTTGCGAAAAAAAAAAAAAAAA
>CABFWB010001062.1:138868-164771 GCA_902151455.1 Timema bartmani | reverse complement strand
CTTTTTTTTTTTTACCGCGTGTGTGTGTGTGCCCAAGTTTTTTTTCACGAAGTTCTCCCTTTCCAAAAACAAACACGTTCAGTTCTCAAAAGGAAAGGAGCAGTAACGTTTAATGGTGTTAAAAAAAATGTCTTAAGTGTTCATTAAAAAGTCAGTAAGAGCCTAATGATCTTAGTGATGACAAAAAACACCGGACGCTCTTTTTTTTTTTTTAAGGGGACTATATACTTGTCAACGTAGAGGTCTGGATGGATGACTATAAGATTGTGTCGTCCCTTTTTGGCCAATGGTCATTAACATCTTCACCCAACGTGGACTGATAAATGACTGCCCCGGTAGTAAGTAGATGAAGAAATGTCATTAATTTTAAAGAAAGGACGGAAAAGAAAATGTACTAATATTCACGAGCATCATATTACATGTTTACTCAAGACGGACATGAGTATAGAGGCGTAGAGAAAATAGATTAATGATTGGTTGTGTCCGGTGAAAAGTTTTGGTTGGGTGGAAAAAAGAAAGAAAGAAGAAAGGTTGTAGAAATTACGATGGTGCCATGTTAAGAAATAAACTTCACCATGTGGATGAATGGCAACAGACACAACCGGAAGTCATCCGATAATGTTTTTCATTTGTCGTGTGTTTTGAGCAGATATTACACAGAAACGCTAATGGTCTTGAACAGTTCTAATAACTATGTGTCATTTGTTTTTTGATAAATTGTCAATAGAAATAACAATGGAATGACACTTTTTTTTAGTAATAACTATTAATCATAGGACATAAGTGCTATTACATCATGTGTGTTTTGTTACAAAAACGGCAGTGCAATTATGGAGAACTATTTCTTAGTAAGATATTAGCGAATCTTTTACTTTCAACAAAGACTACGAGAACCCGTATATCAATTAATACTTTTTTTTACTGAATTTTAAAAATACGGGTGAGACTGATTCATCAATATCAGATTAAATGTTCCTAAAAAATTTTGATTATATAATCCTTTCATAAAAAATATATAGGCCTAGTATAGGACAAATATACTTTTCCATATCCTATTCACAAAGTTCCTGTACCTCAATTAATTAGGGTGTATCTACAACAGTTTATTTTTAATTAAGGAAGTAATATTTTTAAAAGCGTTTGGTGTCTGCCTACTTAGTATCGCATTACATAAACATCATAAATCCAAAGGTGTTAAAAAAATTGACAAAATTATTGGATGAGTTTCCGTGTTGATATTCATGTAATGAATAAAACAGTGGGAACATTGTATTTACTATCGCACACATAAATATTTTACTCGCTAAAACCACGTCTTAAGGTGTATTTGTCAACCTACTATCCAAGAAAAGTGATCGACTCAGCCACGGTCACCGGAAAAAGAGTTTTGTGCTAGTTGTCGCCGCGGCCGGCCGGTAAAGAAAATTCGATTTCCACCCGATCCCCTCAGACGCGGACAATTCGCGGGTATCGGGGAGCGGGTTCTAGAGAGGTTGCGTCGTGTTTTATAGACACACACCCCTCCTCGAAAACTGAATGAAAAGGGGTACCATGCTGTGACATTGACATGTTGCTCGACACTATGGAAGACAACTGTACCTTGCGCCCTTGCGCCACAGACTTCTCGATAGCGGCCATCATGGCGCGTCACGACAGGAGGAATAAGGGCAAGTTGCAACACCATCAAGAGATCCAAGGTCTACCCTCAGCGGATAGTCTCTCACCATTAGGTAAATGATATACCTTTAAAAACACTATTTTTTAAAAAAACCAGAGAAGATGCACTATTATTTAAAAAAAATAATTTTAGAGCAAAGTAAATAACAGGGTTATTAGTGGACACGTAAAATAATTATAAGGCTCATATAGCCTAGCTTACTGGTGATTAGTTTGATGTTCGAATCCTGGACGGGTTCTTTCAATTACCCTCCACTCAAATGTGGATATATTTACTCTAAATTCAGACATCCTAATCCCTATTAAATCATTTTTAATAAATGTGGATAGCCCGAATGGATAGTAAGACACCATATAAAAAAAACCAACAAGAATACTTGTTAGCAACTAAGTAATAAAATACTGTGCCCTATTAAGTATCACTGATGACATATTTAATTATTATTGTTCAATCCACCGACCAAAATTTATTAACAAATTTTACTCTAGGTTAAGAGTGGGGTATACGGACAGGGGCACAGAATAGGGCAAGGTGGGAAAACAATGATATTTCTACATTGGCATAAAAATATTGTATATGGATTTATCATATTTAATTAAAGAAGATTTTATTGGTTGTGTCTTGAAAAATTAAACTTTTTCGCCTTGGCATTATTATTAAAAGTATGGCTAAGTTCACATATACTTAGCTTGTTTGTTTTCTCCAACCTAACTTATTCACTATATGTATGTATATATATACAAGTGATTGATTGTTATTTTTATTTCACTAAATATAAATTTTTAATTTCTTAGGCATATGGAATTTTATATAGGCCTATAGAGTTTTAATAAATTTTCCTAATGAGTTCCCAACTACTCGAGTCTTATATTGCTATACAATTGAAGAATTATTTTAATTCGTCTTATTATTATTAATGGTAAGGCATGTTTGAAATAAATGTCCTTCCTTCACAGTTCATTCCAAAGAAAGAGTCATAAAAAATAATTTAAAAGGTTAAGTCAAAGATTAAAAAAATAGCCCTCTATTTTAAATAAATATTTTAGTCGTATACTAGTGTAAGCCTTTACAAAAAATTGTTTACATAATTTAAAACTAGACAATGGCTTTATGAGACATGTTCCATTTTGTGTGTGCTATAGCGATACTTTTATCAAACAGAAAATAAGATGTTGAAAAATGTATTAAAGTATTTAGATTTATATGTATGTACACTAATGTTCAATTTTTAAACTTTTAAACCAACCAAAAATCTGTACTCAATCTAATTACAGCCAGATGAATTAAAGTTTGTTTAGAGTAATCTTTAAAACTTTCTTTGGTGGTTGAATGGTCTATGACGCCAATCATGAAATAAACTGTCCTGGCGATGATGGGGAAATAGGGGCTTTAATCCTGGTTAGGTGTCCTGAGAATAGTTTTTCCAAATTGTGTTCCCACTCTCCCATCATATAAATGCGGTTACACATTTGTACTCTTTACTCACCATATATAGGCCTAAAATTTGTGGCAGCATTTTATGAGTGGTTGAAGATTTGTTTTATTTTGTGAAAAGGGTCAACCATCCGAGAGATCATGACTTACAATCAATCATTTGTCATTGATTAGGAACATGACTTAAAATATTTAAGTTAGGAGTGTAGGGAACTTGAGTTAAAAACAGTATTTTTACAATTTATAATAACTATAGCAAAGCATTTTTGGGCTAAGATAAGTAAATTATTGCTACAATAGAAAAATAGGATTTATTTTCTTAACAGGATGATGTCAACAGTTGCCGAATATATTTCGTGAGCATTGCGGCATTAGATGAGAAACTTTTTTTAATGAATCAAAAAAATTACTAAATTAAGTTGTTATTAAATTTAAGGACATCCTTGACAGTTATTCAAGAGATGTTGATATTAACATGTCAAGAAAATTAAGCTTTTATGTTTCTACTGTTAATAATAATGGATTTATATTGACCAACAAAAATTTTGTTCGGTTTAAAAACTGAAAAAAATACTCGCGTTCTCTCTCTACAATCCCATCTAAGGTTTCTTCTCAGTAGTGGCGAGTTTTTACTAGATTATAAGCTCGCCCAAGACAAATGAATGAATAAGAATAACTTTCATCAGGTATCGGTTTGTGTTTTGTAAAGAAGGAACTAAAACAATATAAGAAAAGTCGAAGGTGGACCAAATCTTGGTTGTTAAAAAGAGAAGAATTTTCATTTTCTAATTTAATTAGTGAATTGTGGGATGAACCAAATGATTCTTTGAACTAAGTGTGTATGAACGAAGAAACTTATCTACATACCTGTGTGTTATCTCTACTGGAACTGTACACGTATATACCTGATTTGTGCAAACAAACAAAACCCATTTATGTACTCAGTATTTGAGCCAACCTCAACTAGAAAATTTATCACTGAAAGATTAAACCCAAACCATATTTTTTTTTATTTTGCGCAAACTAAAAACCATCGTTTTAACGACACAAATGTTTGTGTAAATTAATTGAACGTGTAAAACAAGCATTAAGACAATTCGGCTATTGAAGCGGGTATATTAGGCTTATTAATAGACACTTGTATATATTTTGATAGGATTAACGTCACCTTATAGTATAAATTATTATTATTACTAGCACAACGTCTTACTACCCGTTCGGGTTATACGCACTTACGCGTGTAATGGTAGGGTGATTGTGAGATAAATTGGAGGACCTACAGTTTAACGTGGGATCCGAACCACGGTGGAGGTCTGGCATTCCACACATTCACAAGTTGTGATTAATACACGTATTGTCAGAGGTGAAGGAAGGGTTTTAGGCAATCAGATAAATCTGTGCCGGGACCGAGGATTGAACCTCGGACCCCCAGCACAGAAGTCTGACACCTTACCCCTAGATCACCAGGTCACCTATAGTAAAAAAAATAATGATATTATTAATTAAAGATATGTGATATAGGTTTATTTAAGGGCTAGTATTATTTCGAGATCATACAATAGAGAATATAACTAACTTTAATATTAGTCCTACTCTGTGTGTCAATTTTCAAACTACCTACATTGAGCTAGTTTCATAGTCAAACTCAGAACGCCTCAAGGTGCTATACTAACTTGTAGTTATTATAGCACCACACTTGAGGCGTACTCAATCTGACTATGAAACTGACCCATTCCATTCTGGTCTAGATATAGGTGTCATCCTGTAGTTAGTATAGCACCACACTTGAGGCGTACTCAATCTGACTATAAAACTGACCCATTCCATTCTGGTCTAGATATAGGTGTCGTCCTGTAGTTAGTATAGCACCGCACTTGAGGCGTATTAATTCTGACTATGAAACTGACTCTAACGCACACATACATATGACTCCATATACGACAGGTATATTTCGGCTTGCGGATGGAAGAATCGGGATAGTGCTTTGTTTTCAAATACGATTCCAGTCTCAGCAATATTCTAAACCCATACTAAATTCACAAATGAAATATAGCTAGAATGCAAGTTCTTAGGCCTAAACTAAATGACTGTTTAAATAAGTTTTAATAGTCTGCTTATGAATAGTCATTCAATATCAGTTGGTGGTTTGTTGCTATGACAAACAAAACTTGACAGAATTGTATTAGTAATTGGTTTCTTCTATTCATAATTATTCATCTTGTCATTTAGTTACATTACAATACATTACATTACGTTTTGTGTGATTGGTCAAATGAATAGTGAGGGTAAGAAAACAGTTTACTAGTACAGTCCCGTAAAGACTTGCTTACCCACGAGCCGCCCATTATTATATTCCCTTTTATTCACATACTAAAGATTACTTTGTTTCAGCTTGTGTTGATATCAACAGTTCTTGAATATCTTTTACAGATGTCTTGAATTTTAATGACAACTTTTTAACTTCACTTAAAAAATTCCTCACAATTTTATTTTATTTTTTTTATTTAGCACCATGTCTCACTACCCGTTTGGTTTATACGCTTAAGTACTAATTGCACTAATGGATTAAGCATTGGGAAGGTTGAATTTAGAGGAAGTGAACCAGCATTTGCGTGGAGGGAGAGTCTAAAATCTTCTCATCAAATGCCACTGTGAAGAAAAATAAACTCTATGTTTCCACCACTGATTTATTTTGGTCAAAAAAAGTTTTTCTATAAAATAAATACAAAAACTCTGACCTTTTCTCGCATCTCCTACACTCCCACCTTAAAACTACGTAGTAGGCCTTTGCCATTCTAATTCTTTCCAATGCCGTCAAATTTCCTAAGATAAAATTTCAGTTTCTACCATAACTGTTCAGTTTCATTCAGATACCTTTATAAATTATATTCAAGTTGGTTAAAATTATGTTCTAGTTTCTTGCAATTAGACCCATTATTATAGCTCATTCAAATACAATTTTAGTTTCATCCAATGCCATTCTTCTAGTTTACATATCTGCCGTTTAGTTTTCTTAAAGATAAATATGATTTCTTCAAATTTAATCTTAGTAATTTGAACTGTATCTCTATTATTATATTCTAATGCAGTTCTGGTTACTTCCAATACCATTCTAGCTTCTTCTTATGCCAATCTAGTTCCTTCCCAAGCATTCCTAGTTCCTATAGAAGCTCTAGTTCCAACCAGTACTTGCTCACACAAACCTCCCCTAACGAGACAGAAGTGAACTGCGATTTATGCCACCGGGAAGGGGCAGTTGATCAGAAAATCGTTAACTGAATGCTGGCCAAAGGGTGTTAGCGTGCGGTGGTTGATATTGACAAATGACGCCGGCGGATTGAGTCGCTAGAGGTAATGGCTGATTCCTCCCCTATTTTCTCCCCTCTTAACTTCTCACCCCTATCCATAACCCCGGGTCAGTGTTTTACAACCCACAAATCTAATATCCAATCAAATTTCACATTGCCTCTCGAACAGGTCTAGAACGTTCACCCTTGGTGGCACTCTTGGTTGTAAATATTGATACAAATGTGATGTATGGGGGGTTGTATGTAAACTTGATGCTTTTTATTTAAGTAGGGCTATTTTTGTAAGTTTTTTTTTGTTGGGTTCATTGTCTATATGTTTTTTATACGTATCAGATTTTGTCCGAAAGCATTGCTCAATATTTTATTAATATAAATGTATAATAATGATTTAAAACATTTATTTTGAAATTTTGTTTAATACACCCATGCACTTTATAAGCTTTCAAAACATACAAAATATATATTTGAAAATCAATAAGAAATATGTCAGAAAAAAATAGGCTAAAAGGCCCTATTGTTTTTGCGGAAATTTCTTTGCCAGATTTTATTTGAATTTTTTTTAGTGACTCTTCTTACTAACCATTCGGGTTAAACGCATATTATGTACTGATTACTCTAATGGGTTAAGTATGAGAAATATATAATTTAGATTAAATGTATCCACATTTACGTGAAGTTAGAATGTAAAAATATTTTAGGAAAACTATGCTTAGTACACCCGATCGGGATTCAAACCCCAATCTCCCTGTCATCGGCAGTCTAATCTATTTAGAGAGTGACGTTTTAAACCATTCGTTCACTAAAGTGGGTATTTAAGCAGATCACTTAAGTTGGCTGTCTTAGCTGGATTTGAACCCACGAACATCGGGTCCTAAATCAAGAACTTTAGCCCAAGACCACTGAGGTCGATTAGATTAGCTTAGTAGTTTATTATTGTTGGACCCATAATAGTAGTCTATTAGCTTTTATTTATAAAATAGCTTATAGCTGTGTTTTGTTTATATAAATCAACTTATTTAATTAATTTTGCACCCTGTCTTACTACTCATCCGGAATATCCGTATTTAATTAAACTAATGGAGTGAGGAGGAAGAAGGTATAGCTTAGAGAAAGGACCAGCATTTTCGTGGAGGGAGATTGGGAAACCATTTAGGAGAAACCGCTCTCAGTACTCAAGGCCAGGCTTCGAACCTCGATCCCTCCATTAAGCTGGGATCATGATCAACTTAACGTCCACCTAAGGTTCACTTAACGTAACTTAACGTAAAGGTTCTCCTCGTGTTTTTAAATGGAAGCAATCACGATGAAGTTAACTTAACGTTCACTTGCAGTTCACTTAACTTAACGTGAAAGAACTCCCAGGACATCTATTAAGTAAACGTTACATAAAGTGTATTACGTAATCTAGCCAGCCAATCATTATGCGAGTGACGTTTACAGGGCTATTTAGTAATTAATTTGTTGGTTTTATGACCAACTATAATATACAATATATATCACAACTCATGGTATTATTAGGTTAAATTAGATTTAAGATTAAGCTAAACTAGGAAATCTAAATTTATCGAAAAAGTTTAGTGATAAATATTTATTATATTTATAGAAAACAGTAAACATTCACAGATAATAAACACTAATACAAATAGTACAAATCACAGATCAAATAACATAGGTACTCTAGAATGCAGATGTTTGTCTCGAGTTGTTACGTTAAGTTACGTGCATCATGATCACACATACGTTAAGTTAACTTCAAGTGAACGTTACGTTAAGTTAACGTTAAGTTGATCGTGATCCCGGCATTACTGACAAACGTACGTTTAACGTTCAGTTTACATGCTCACCGATACAAATAGGCAATTTATTTAGTTTAAAAAAATGAGCTCATTAAAGTTTTTCTAATAAGTTTTCTCTCAATATCTTCTCTTTTTTTTAATGCCGAAGAAGCACACAATAAATATTAGAATCTATTTTTTAATACGTCTCAAGTTTTTCACCTTGCGAGGAAGAATATGGTTTATTCTTAGCTTCACGCATTAAATTATGTCCATTCAAAACGTAAACTAAAGATTAATACCATAGAACTAAGATACAAGCCATTAATCAATGCCGTAATAAGATATTTCTACTTATAACCCCACTAAAGAAACAAAAATCAATTTAAGCCATGAACTAGCACGTAGTAAAGGATTAAATTTACATATATGAACCGTTCCCTCTATTTGTAACGCAAAGTGGATGAAATTGAAAATTTTCTCTTCAAAGGGTAAACCACAGTGTTGACTCATACACCTTATGTAATTGAGGGATTAACTTAACAAAAAAACAACATCGTTGCCAAGGTTTCCAAGGTGTGAGGTGAAGGCTGGTTTAGTTGATGATATGAAAGTAAAATGCATCAGGTGTTAAGCGGGCTCATGTGACCATCAAAAACCCACCTACCTGACCCCTTTGCCTCTTTCTCTCTTTACCGAATTCTCTCTCACAATTTCCTATTTCCCTTTTAGTTTGATATCCGTGAATCAAGAGTACACCGGCCTGCACAAGTTTGTATAGGAGTTCTATGTTGTTATTGCACTGCGTCTTAAGCCTTACTATCTGTTCGAGTTGTACGCACATTTAGTAATAACCCAAATATGTTAGGGATGAGGACGTTTGAATTTAGAGGAAGTGAACCCAAATTTTCCTGGAGAGAGAGTGGAGAAAACCATTTAGGAAAAAAACCACCCTCAGTACAGCCAACTGGGATTGAGCCCCAATCTCCCCGTCCTCGGCAGTCTAGTATATTGCTAGGGTGACCCGCTTCGGTGGCTGCATGGTTTAAGGCACTACTCTTGCAATAGACTGGACTGTCAGTAATGATGAGATAGTTGTTCGATCCCAATCGGGTGTAATGAGGGTGATTTTCCATAAATTGTTTCCTTCTCTCTATATCTCTCCACATAAATGGGGGTATACTTCCTCTAAATTCAATCATCTTCATCCCTAGCCAATTAGCGTAATTAGAACATTAGCGTAATTAGTACACAAGCTTATAGCCCGAACGGTTAGTAAGACGTGGTGTTAAAAAAAGAGTATCCATACAAGTGATATTTTATTTAGTTTGACTAAAAAAATGCTGTCCTTTTTAATTTTTCATAAAATATGTTAAACATATTTAAACAATCGTTCGTTTATTTCCTTACCGTCTTAAGAATAGATGCCCATAGAAACAAATTTGTCTTCGTATAACCCGAATGGGTAGTAAAATGCTGTGCTAATAATAATAATAATAATAATAATAATAATAATAATAACAAATATGTCGATAAAACATTGTTCGAGGCGATGTAACAGCAAACACGGTTCCACGGGCCAGTGTGGTTTCCGGAGAATTTCAACCGACTCTAAGACACCCCTCCCCCCACTCCCCCCTACTCCAAGCCCACCCCCTCTCACATTTCGTGCTGATAATGAGCCCGTCAATCTCGACTCGACCCCCGAGCGCCGGAAACCGCCTGTTTTACCTCGGAATACGGCTACACACATTAGCGCTATTCCTTGACATACAAACTTCCCCCACAATTTTTTTTTTTTTTTTTACTTTCTCACACCCCTTGGGCAGAGAAAGTATTATGATCATTAAAAAAAATCAAACTAGAGAATTGGATGGATGAACCGGTAAACCTAAAAAATATATTTATATTGCAATTTCATTTGTTTGATCGGGCTAAAACGTGGTAATTGTGGTCTTCATAAGGTTACTAAGAGGGGTTCTTGGAACTATCTATAAAACTCTAAAATAATAGTAATTTAATTAGAGGAGAAAATATTGATTTTCTAAAAAATGGTTCTAACGATTTTGATTAAATTTCTTATCTAAGCATAAATTAATTTTACAAATAAAGTGGCAACCTTCATTATCCAATGAAAATTACTATAAGGGTATTTTCTATAAGCAACTATTTGAGGTACGGATTAAGTTTACATTGAAAAATAGTAATACTGTACTATTAAACATTAAAAACTTTTATTGGAAAAGGTGACCTGGTGGTCTAGGGGTAAGGTGTCAGACTTCTGTGCTAGGGGTCCGGGGTTCAATCCTTGGTCCCGGCACAGATTTATCTGATTGCCAAACCCTTCCTTCACCTCTGACAAGACGTGTATTAATCACAACTTTTGAATGTGAGGAATTCCATGCCTCCACCGTGGTTCGGATTCCACGTTAAACTATAGGTCCTCCATTTCATCTCACAACCACCCTACCATTACACATTAGCGTGAGTGCGTATAACCCGAACGGGTAGTAAGACGCGGTGCTAATAATAATAATAATTTATTGGAAATGTATTTTTATAAAACCAATAGTTTCTGAGATATTAGCAAATATATTTTTAAAATTAAGTTCTGGTAAATTTATTCTTATGCTCTTTGATGAATAGATTCACTTTTTTTTCCTCAATATGTTTCTGTGACGTATATTATTTAATTGATTATTCTCTTTGGTTGAATGTTTATGCAACAGTATATATTATTCCGTTTCACATTTCTTTCTAGTTTTGAGTATATATCTCAATTTTCAGCAAAGCTGCAAGAAGGTTGGTTCGTTGCATTGAACACTTTTATGTGTGTGTGTGTGTGTAGTTAATAATCATTGTCATATCATGTAATGATATATATGAGTTTTACACCTTCAAAAACACACACACACACGCACACGGAATACTGGTTTTCCTCTTTTTTATTTTATTTAAATACGGCCTAGTTTAATTAACACTTTTGTCACGTGATTTGAAAGTTTTTAGTTCTCTAATGTGTTTGAATTCTCGTCAGAAGGACTGAAAGTGGTGGTAAATGAGTTGTTGAAGGTTTTACACAATAATTACGGCAATTTTCTTAGTTTAAACTCGGTTGACAAGTATTCATCAAAATAAAAAAAAAATTATAATAAGAGGTGAAACTAAATTTAAGAAATAGATAAAAGAGCTGTTTGCTAGTGCCCTTAATAATAATAATTGTAATAAATTGGCCCCATATCTTTCATGTTTATCTAACCAATATTTAATAGTAATATATGTAAAACTCTATTTTCTATCTTATTTAACACCACGTCTTTCTATCCGTTCAGGATATACGCTTATATAGTCTATTAATTACGCTAATAGTTTTAGGTACTAGGAAAGTTTTATTTAGAGAAAGTGTACCCACATTTACGTGGAGGTCTAGTGGAAAACCATTTAGGAAAAAAAAAACCTCAGTACACCCGACCGAAATTTGAAGCTCTATTTATCTGTCATCGGTAGTCTGGTCCACTACAAGAGTAGCGCGTTAGACCATACGGCCACCGAAGCGGGTAGCTCTTTTATTAATTTCATCAAAAAACAAATTTATTTTTATTCGAGTATGCTTAGTACCATAGTTAGTGGTGATTCAACCCACATTGATGGTCATGTGTTCGAACGCGTTACTCATATATTAGACCGGATTGATGGTAATGGAAAGATCTGCGCTCGAATCTCGTTTGGGTATATTGAAGGCACTTTCTTTCTTAGGTGTATTTCTCCTATCTTTCCACACAAATTCGGGTAAATTTCTTCTGAAATTATAACTTTCCCGCCTCTATTTTACTGACGTAAATGTATGAGCATAATCAGATAGAGTAGGCCTACTAATACGTATTAAAAAAAAAGGATTTATTCACTTGAGAACGGGGGAAGGATGGTAGTTTAAATAAAATATTCCCAGATACTAGCATTAGCGTGGATAGAGTATGGGGAAAACCATTCCCTTCTGAACTCAGCTGAGATTCAAACCTTGGTCTTAACAGGAAATCCAGTTATATTGTTCCCGCTTCAGTGTCCGAATCGAATGGCTTAAGGCTGGGTGCTAGTGAGCGCGAATTTAGTGCGCTAATTTTGCAGTTTTTATAGCATTAACATTTTTTGAACAAAATAAATCAAATTTTTCTTCTATAGAAACATATAGTTTAGTTTTCTGCACGTGCTAATCTCAACAGTTTTTGAATATCTGGCATGAGCATGGTGGCATTTGGTGACAAACTTTTTAAATTAAGAGAAAAAGTTGTCATTAAATTCTAGAACACCCTTGACAGATATTCAAGGACTGTTGAGATTAGCATGTGCAGAAAACTAAACTATATGTTTCTATGGAAGAAATATTTGATTTATTTTGGCCAAAAATGTTTGTGCTGTAAAAACTTCAAAAATACTTTCCTAAACTCACGCTCACTAGCACCCCATCTTAAGGCATCACTCTTGTGTTGGACTGACCTCACGATGGTGAGTAGATCGGTGTTAGAATCCCGGTCGGGTCTACTGAGGTTTGGGTTTTACTAAATGGTTTCCCAATCTCCTTCCATGTAAATGTTGTTAGATTTCCTCTTAAATGCTTCCTTCCTCATCCCTACCCCATTAGAATAATTATCATATATGTGTATAACCTGAACAGGTGGTAAGACGTGGTGATTTATTTATTCCAGTCGTATTGCAGTCTTGACGCCTCATACCGAGTGACCACAACTGTGGCAAGCGAAAAAATACCTTAAAGGGCTTTCCTTGTTTAGGGTAAAAAGGAATAACCGTAAGGTCATTTTCCTTAACAATATAGTAGAATACGTATAGGGAAAAAGGCATTATAGACATTATATCCTACCATAAAAATGGTACAACATGTCTGTTGTTCTTGTCTCTTACTCAGAAGATCTGGGTTTGATTCCAAACTAAATCAACTCAAGCATAATTTGTAGTACTAAATGGTTTTCCATCCCTTATTTGAGTGAATGCTGGTGCGTTTTCTTTTAATCACCTTATTAGTCATCAGTTTCCTTACATATAAATATATAAAAAACAAACTAAGCACCACATCTTACTATCCGTTCGGGCTGTATGCCAATAGATAGTAACTTTGATACATTTTCGATTTTCTTGACACCTATATTGTTTAACATCACAAACAAGATGGAAACCCTCGTTTTTCCGTGGAAACGACTTTGAAGGTACTTTACACAAGCGAAATTTTCTAATTTTTTATCACATCTCCCTAACTATTTGTAGTAGGACTAATAATTAAATCTCAAATGCATTATTTGAAATATATTTTTATAAAATCAATAGTTTATATGCTATTAGCATATTAAATATGAAATTATTGTTATAGGCCTACTCTTTGGTGGACAGTAATGTTTCTATTTTCTCGATGTCTCTGTAACTGTGTATATTATTTCATTTATGCTCTTTGTTGGAGTGTTTCTGCAGCAATATATACTAGCAATTTCGTTTCACAAATCTTACGAGTTTTTACTAAGTGTCTTTATTTTAAGATCAAAGTGAGAAAAAGTCTATGCGGTGCACTGTACCATTTTATTTTTAAGTAGCAATCAAACTAGAAGCATATTGCTACTGAGATATTGACGTTTTAAGTAATGTACAGTACCAGTGAACTCTTGACTTGCACTCCTTGGCTTTCGACTGCCGTAAATGTCAGCATCATTCTTGAAAGTGTTACCACTCTATACAGAGTGGACCATTATGGATAAAACCAAAATAAAAAAAAATCGTTGCTCAGCATCGTTTAAATTTGGTACTAAAAATATATTTCAATCTGATAAATGAACCTTAAGTGTATGTCCCCTCATTTTAAGAGAGTATCTTTTACCCCTAACATCAAAATATTCTGGTAGATTGGCTCTTCTGATGATCTAAGTAATCCGACCCTTTTGATGTGAGATGTTATTATAAGGAGGAACTAACCGACCTCGTGGTACAGTAGTAGTAAGAGGCCCTTATCTAGAGGTCCCGGGGTTTGATTCCCGGCTGGTACTGTGGGCTTTATCTCAAAAGGGGGAACGATGCCCATGGTCACCAGAGTTTGGTTAATTGATATTAAATTAGGTTAATATCTTCATAGGCTCCACCCCGATATATTCACTATAATCATCCCCTCATCTCATCGGAACAATGGAAAGAACCTCCATGGAAAGAATGTACGATTGGTACATTCGGGCGTCCCCAGGGCAACGGTAAATTAGTACTGGATAATCTTTCCACAAACTAGGCTACAGATGGATGTATCCCAGACTCGCCCTTATTATAGGAAGGAACTTTTAGAAACACAAACTTATTTCTTACGCTCTACATTGATAGTATTTTTATATATCTTTAGTACTATTTAATAGTTATTTATATTACTATCAAAAGCAACAAAGGTCATATGGCTTGACATATACATTTGAAGGGTACAAGTGAAAAGGGAGGAAAGTCACATTTCACAAATTTTCCAGGACAGCTACTTTTATATCTCAAACTCCATAATAGTTGTGTAGCTGCATCTTATCACCCCAAACCTTATAATGACTACAGCAAAACCTTTTTTTAATTAATTCAAAAATGAAATGACAAAAGACCCATTATCTAAAGTGCATTAGAAAGATTTTATGATTGTCTAACAGATGGCAGCACTCGCTCAATTTGAGTTAAAATTGAACTTTTTCCCCTGTTCCTCTTTAATCCTACATTTATGAAAATGATTTTATTAACTTTTATAATTTTCAAAAATGATTCCTTTCCATCGAAATCATAGTGCAAATTAGGTATTAAAAAAATCATTAGGTTTTTATTTAAAATGCTCGTGTTTGTAGTATAAATGGCATTTCAGAAGGGATGGTTTCATCGAGTGATTCAGTAATTGTTCGTAATAAATAATGCATTTTGGCTTGGGCTAATTTTAATTTTCACACCAAGTAAATACATTGGCCAAATAATCCTCATTGTATTTTCTTTTAATAGCTTTTGATTTCCCAGAATCTTCATGGAACTGCTGCTAGTGTCAGTATCATCTGCTGGTCGTTTACTCTTAGAAATTTCAATCTGAAAATAAAAACAAACTATATTAAATGTAGAAAAAACTTAGAAATTCCCGCAGTAAAAGAAATAGATAATATAAGTTTTTTTGTGGATACACAATAAGCTTATGACTTTGTCACCGTGCCTGTAGAAATAAGGATGAACTGTAAATAAAATATTTTGTGCAGCTATTTATGTAAATATATTTGTCTTTTTGTTACATTTCTGTGTACCACCTGAGACAATGAAATGTACCACTAGGGGTACATGTACCACATTTTGAGACCCTCTGCATTAGAATGTACACATAAACTAAATTTTGAAGCCCTGTGATTATTGTCTATATATGCAATGAAAAGAGTAGGGCCTATTCACAAAGATGTATCACTTGGTTATAACCTATATACATTATTATTTGTACATTTTTTCAGCATATTATTTTAATTTAATTATTTTCCAAAAAGTTTACTCTCAAACTGTAGGTCTACATTTCTCAATTAGGTAGGTTTGAAAAAACTCAATTTCAGAGATATCAATTTCCTTCTCTCACTGAGAATCGATCCAATGACCTTTATATCAGTTGGCAGTCTCTCTATCAATGTAAATAGCCTAAGCTCTCAGTCAAGATATGAGTCAAGCTCACTTTATAACTTACATATTACCAGAAAAAGATTAATCAAAGTGGTTCATAAAATTTAAAAAAAAATCATTCTCATAGTTTTTCATACTAACTTATTATTTAGATACAGTTTTCTTTACTAAAATTTTGTGTATTTTAAACTGATGCATGATTTATAAAAACACATTTTTTAAACAGTAAGTTACGTTACTAATAATATATTTTAATGTTCTGTGATATACAAATTATATTAATTGTAACACATTAAAAAAGTGAATCGTCGTGTCGGTTATAATTAGATCACAAATTAACTTGCCTTTGTTATTTAGGTTGTCTTTGAATGGCGTGACTATTAACAATCAAAATGCGTGTATCCCAAACGGGTGATACAAAAAACTGTCCAAATATTTTCATGCTTTAATAATACAGAAGATATATCTCTCCATAAACCACTAATTTGCTAATGCTTCCATCTTAATTTATCGTACCAGAAAAGGGTGGAATTTGATTGTTAGGTCTATAATTTAAATCCAATTACAAGCTGTATACTCTAATTTAATTTTAATAAAAACAAGTACAATACTTGTATTAATTAATTTATAATTGTATGGAGTTTATAAATACCACTTTTATTTTCAACCCCACCCCCAATTCTCACCCTCTTAGGCCCTCCTTTACTTCTTATTTCCCAAACGTCGTTATAAAGATCGTTGATCTCAGTTGCGGGCGGGTGGGGGGGAATTGTAGTTTTCAAAATATTTGCTCGCATTTTCTAAACACAAACGTAAATAAGCACACTGCTTAACCTAAACAAATGCCCCAGGCACTCACTAAGAATACCCCTTAAGATCTAAACAAGGTCCCATAAGGTCTTGACTTAATAGTCGGCCTCCTTAAGCATTCGGTCACAGAAGGGAAAGGGGGTGTTTTATTAGTTTTTGATAACTATTTAAAATAAATATCAGTAACACTATAATCATTTTAACGAATTTAAAGTAGGAATGCTAGTTGTTCTTTGAACAATAGACCTTGATCCCTCCATTAAAAATATACTAAGTACATCATGTTCAAATTCATGGGGTCATGTTATTATCTTTATTAAAGTCTTAATATTTCTCTTTGAATTTCAAGTTTAAATGTATCTTATAGTTTCTCCTTGAATACGGAATTGATATTTTCCCTTGGTGTTCAAGTTAGACCGAAAACAAAGGAATACGTCCTTACTAAATTATATTCAATTGTTCATTATATACATAGATATTAACCATTGTTTATGTGGTTTAAGACGCCATTATCGCAATAAAGTTATAGATTAAACAATTATATTAATATAGTTGTTTGACCTAGGCTCAAAGAATGTTCCTGACAAATCTCGTTAAAATCGGTAAAGGCATTTGGTAGTAATCGTGGAACAGTCAGATAGACGAAATGTCAAACGAGCGATTTAAAATATGACTTTACGCAGCTTGGCCAAAAAATCATTTTTTTTAAGATAAGCAAAGTTTTATTTTAAATTTTCGAAGCCTTATATTTAACAAAAACATATTTTTTAAATGATATGATCTGTTTTTATATTTTTCACATTTATTTGAGCAATATGATTGTATGGTATTCAAGTTTATTTATATCAAAGCTTTAAATAAAAAATTTTATATTTTTTAAATTTTTCAAAGGGAGTTTCTTTTCTTAAGAAACAACTTTTTTATTTCCAGGTAACAAAAGGCAAGAAGAAAAATAATTAAACTAGTTTTTAAGAACTTTCGTTACGCTGGGTTAAAACAATAGAGACTTATAGATTTGAGTAATTGAAAAATTGTATTTTTTGTTCAACTCATTAAAGTTCGTTAAATGTCCTCACAAGCTTTAAGATAGTAGGCTTACACTTGCGTGCACATAACGTCTTTCCCCATTAAATTTAATATTATGAACAGAAACATTAAAATTATATCAAACTACCTATTTAAACAAAAATTACTCTTCTATTGTTCACATTTTAGTATGAGAAATAAGTCGTTACATCAATTTCACGATTCAGGAAAAATCTATTTTTATTTCACGGAAAGGTTAAATACGTGGATGTATAAATAATGATTGTACAACTTTCAAAATTAAGCCTAATATAAATTATTTGTTAAGAAGTATTAATTTATGACCCCGTGGTCTAAAGCAGGGGTCTCCAAACTACAGCCCGTGGGCTACCTCCGGCCCGCCAAAAGATTATATCTGGCCCTTCCCAAGATTTTATCAAAACACAAATTAATGGTTTCTCTACATTATTTCTTAACCACACAATATATTTGACATGTCCAGTTCCTGTCCGCACGCGTGCTTCCCTCCATGACACCAAGCCAGAGTGCTATCGGAATTGCAAACCCTCATTTCCAGTCGCAGGCCTCATTCCTTACACCAAAACAGAACGGCTTGTGACGATTTTTAGATAGTTCTAATTCTCCCGGTAGAGTATTATAAAACAAACTCCTGAAAGATGTTACCTAATTTCAAAATAAGTAATTATATTGACTAATTATTTTAAATATAATTTATTACATATAAATTTATTCATTTCTCTCAGAGAAGAATCAATCTCAATCACTTTTACCAAACACTGACTGGCCTTGTAAAGTTACATTTTTTACGGACGTGACAGGCTAAATGATTTGAATCTAAATTTGCAAGCTGAAACAAATATTATTTGGGATCTATTCGCGCATGTCAAGGCATTCAGGGCAAAAATAATGCTATTTGAATAACAGGTGAACGTTACTTTTGACAGCGCAAATGTGTAAAATATTTTTTATGTGGCCCGCGTAGCAAAAAGGTTTGGAGACCCCTGGTCTAAAGCGTCAGTCCTGCAACCTATACTCGATTTCTACTTATAAATATTAAAGATATAAGTTTGAATATTTCTTTGTTTACATTGAAGCTGGTTTTCCTCAAGGAATTTATTATTTTGTTTTTTAAATTTCATTTCACTCTAATGCTGGTGCACTTTCTTTAACCCGTCTTCCACCAATATAGTAAATTGTTATGTAGCCATTTTAAGACTTACCAATTAAACAATAAATTAAGACCACTGTCAAATAACTACTAAAAATTATGTATACCTTAGTATTCTGTCTAATTAAATCATTAGGCACAAACTTCCGCATGGTCTTAGGCGTTTCTCTCACAATAGACCATGATGCCGATGACAGGAAGATCGTGTTTTGATCCCGATCGGGTGTATTGAATGTAGATTTTCCTAAATGGTTTTCACTCTCTCTCCACGCAAGTTCGGATACACTTCTTCTCAATTCAACCTCCCTAATCCCTGAAACATTAGCGTAGTTAGTAGACCTACATATGCGTATAAGCCAAAAGGGTAGAAGGACGCAGTGCTAAAAAAATTCAGTAGGCTTACATATAACTTTTTTAATACAAAATGGATTAATTGAATTGTTATATTTGGTATTAAAAATATAGAACGTGTAAATACTTAGTTGTACTTTAATCTGGGAAGCTTTCATTAGAGCTCTGCTAAGAGGAATACAACTTTGTTAAGTTTGTATCTATTACAAATAATAAATGATGACATATTACTTTGGAAAACTACTAAAAGAGCTTATTTTTGGTCAATTTAAAAAAATAATAGAACTTTGGAAGATTGTCTTGGAAGTCATAACACCCTTAAACAATGTGTGTTTATCTTAAGTCCCATAGAGATCTAAAATATCAGCATTTTCCACTCCATAGCATTTTAATAAAACTTGTTCAATCCCTATACAGAACAATGGCGTTGGAGTTAATCGTGTAACGTGTTGTTAAATAAGTTGATAAAATTTAATACCGGCTTTTCTCTAACACTGCCGAATAGAAATAATAATAATCAGTAATTTTTATAGTTTAATTTTTGTCGGTTCTTAAAAACTTTACCGCAGTCAAAAGGCGACTTTAAACAAGCTCTAATTCCACTAAGTACCTCCCATGTAGTATTGATTTTTATTAAGTCCATAAATTATTTGTTCATTGTTATTGTAAGAGCCAGAATAATACTTTTTACTATGTAGGTATACAAATGTCATACTATTGATTTATTTTATTGTTGGCAACGCATTTTACTACCCATTCTATGGATATGCCTATGAATAAATTACGTTAGTGCATTAAGGGTGAGTAAGTTTTAATTTATAGTAAGTGTACCTGCATTTTTGTGGCTTGAGAGTGGAACACCATTTAGGAGAAAGCCATCTTAGAAATCATCCTATCTAACGGATTAAAAAGCTACTAGATCTACAATTCACGTATTCATACTTCAGTTAATATAATCTACATCTGCCACTTTTGATAGATATTATCAATCCATATAAAATTAAACTAATAATATGATAAAAAATATAATAATCAATGTTGACCGATTTTTTTTTTCACTTTCCCAAAGTTTCTTCTAGTCAAAATCCTGTCATAAATCTACTTTCATTTATTCATACGTTCATACGTCTTCAGCTGCTATCCTTGTTTGTTTGTTTGTTAATTTTGCCATCAGTATGATTTTACTTTGTAGTGATTTAGGTCAAGTTTTGGCAGATCTACCTTTTACCTTTTAAGAAATGCAGACATTTTATTAGAGATTATATACGGGAAAAGGTTTAGAAGGGAACCCTGAAATATTGAGAATATTATCACACAAATAACAAATATTGGAGATGATGATTTAGATATTACTGCAAGCAGCATATCACTTGACTGGTTTATAGAGTTTAAAATTTAGGAACAATATTTAACTATAAATAACGATATTGGAGTGGAAATTAGGAACCGAATACAGTCGGGAAATAAATGCTATCAATCGGTCAGTAAGTTGTTAATATTTCGCATGCTGTCAAAGAATGTAAATCTAAGAATATACAAAATAATAGTTTTACAGGTTGCGAAACATGTTCTCTTATATTTATGATGAAAACAAATTGAGGTTGTTCGAAAACAAGGTACTTAGAAAGATATCTGTTCCAAAAAGAGATGAAGATATTGGAGAGTCCAGGGGGCTACATAATGATGAGTTACAAACCCTGTACTCATCCATCACAAGACATTATCAGGATATTAAAATATCGTAAATTACGAAGGCAAGACATGCAGCTCGAATGGAAGCATCTATAACCGTACTTGGGGTATTTACGGGTAAACCCAATAAAAATAGACCATTTGGATGACCTAGACGCAGATGGATGTATAACATTAGAATGGACCCGAAATAGATAGGGTGTAATAAGTTGGACTGGATAATACTATCTCAAGATAGGAATACGTTGTAATTGGGTGGACTGGATAGAACTAACTCAAGATAAGAATAGATGGTGCACTTTTGTAGCTTTCGAATTCCTAATGCCATGGAAGTATCTTTTAACTTGATACACTTCAAAAGTCTCTTATAATTGGGATATGACTATTTATAGGTGCTAATGACCCACTTAAGTACAGGGTAGTTTTGAAACCAATACCAAACAAAAAATCAAGATAACATGGTTCTTGTTCATACGATTTTGAGCAGAATAGTTGTCAATACATGAGTGTCTCATATATTAATGCAAGGTCCGCTGTAAGGAGGCTGTCAATTTCGGTCAGCTATATTCGGTAAAAAAATACAACCTTTCCTTCCTCAATTTTCCTCCTCCTCACGCGCACAATTCAGAGCATACTATAATAATATCACTGTTTAAATCTTCCTCGTATATAAGTGATCATCACTTCACCGTTCTTAAGAACCATATTCCTCTGATTAAGTCACTCTAAAATGTTTCTTATGATTAACTTCATGTTCCTCACTCGGTACTAGTGGGAACGTTGACAACTATTTGATTTTATCAAATTATTAGGCTGTGGAATTTACACCTAGACTAATTAGGAAAATCAATAATCGACGAGATGCCTGTCAAATTTTGATAGAAAAACAGTTTGGCATGAAAAATTCAAGCGATTAAAATAATCAACAAAATGATAGCCGCTTGGGTGGCTGCATGTTTTAACGCGCTACTCTCGTGTTAGACTAGACTGCCGATGACTGTGAGATCAAGATTCGAATCTTGGTCGGGTGTGTAGATGGTTTTTCCAAAATGGTTTTCAACTCTCTCATCACGAAAATAAGGGTACATTTCCTCTATATACAGTAGTAACCAAAAACATAGGGCCACCTATACTTTTCTTGTGGGAAACCCTTGGCTCAAAAATATTGGTTTAAACTTCTCGTATATTCCATTGCTTATTAAGCTGTTAAAACCATGTATTTTGGTGTAAAAATCAAATTTTTATATCAACCGGTTTATTATTTATTAATTATTTAAGATTTTGAGACAAACCAAAAATTACTACATTTTTAAGTATATCGAAGTGATTTAAAAAAAAACTAAATTATATGCAGTAATGTAGATTTTTTTAAATTTATTGAATACATAGGGCTAAAATTTAATGCATAAATCAAACGCCTAAAAAATGTTACACAGCTTTTATCAGCCATTTAACGAATTTATGAAATTAACAAAAAACATATTAACATTTCACTGTTTTTTCGTGCTGTGAAAGTGGATATTATTTGTTTACCCACAGAGATTTTACCATTTGGTGTTAGTACATGTACTTGACTACAGATAGCCGCACTAAAGGGATTTTTCCGGCGAGGTTAATTTTTTTTTTCCCCATAACAAATTCAATGTGTGTATGACAAGTGATTGTAGTGTTCGTTTTCCGTAAATAATGTCTAGAAAAAAGGTGTCGGTGAAATATAATGGTAGATTATTGGCATGAGCAGAACCGGCAAATCTTCTAGAGCGATTGCAGCAGAGTTACATGTAAGTAAGTCATGTGTGAACAATACCATAGCTAAATTCCATGAGACGGGTGGTGTGGCGGAGCGGCCGTACTGTAGCCGACCCAAGACTAATCTATTTATACGTATATTTTTTAATATATACAGTAGTACTTCAAATCAAGGTAAAACACTGCACACCTTGAACATCTACAATATTTCATATACAGTAACTTGCTCTAAAAATGTCCTTCCATTAGTAACAAAAACACCTATTATTTTATTCTGTTGTATTGTTTTGTATACCTATAATTTCTTAAAAAAGAAGAAAAAACTTTGAAGGTCCAAAAGTGATTGTGTACATTTAGAATTGATGTATAAATGTACTGTTTATATATTACTTCAATATCTCAATTATAAATAGTGGTTTATGAGATTCAAGTTCAATATCATTCTAATTTCACTAGTGGCCCTATGTTTTCGGTTACTACTGTAAAATACCTAGTCCCTAAAACCAATAGCGTAACTAGTACAAAAGTGTATAACCTGAAAATAAAGTCAGACGTGGTGCTAAAAAAGATACAGGCCGATTATTATTCCTTCTCCATAAAACTACCCTTTTTAAAAAATTAAAAATAATAGTATCTCACCTCCAAAAAGAATTTTATACGTTGAGGCGAAAAAAATCCAACAATTTATGCCCAAATAAAACAGGACATTTTTTATTTAAGCAATAATATATGTATAACTGTTCCTATATTATATTATTTAATTTGAGAATGTAACATGAAATTTTAAATTTCAAAGCCACAACACTTACACTAATAATATACTTTAATCACATTTCAAATCGACAATAATTTGGTTATTACGGTGACAGAGTAGGCCTAAGCTATATTAGGCATTTCCTGTCGTCCCCCTCCACACCTATGGTCCCTTCCATTAATATTAAACCCTCACACAACTTATCAAAGGTCAGACACCTTAGCTCAGTCAGTAGTATGTCTGTCTACTGAAATAAGGGTCCTAGGTACGATTCCTGGTACGGCAGACAAATCTATAGTTGGTGAAATTTGGGCTACAGTGATAAATTAACGGCCGGGACCTGGATGTCATGCTTATTCGAGATTTAAGTTAGTTTATAAGTCGTGTATTGATATAATCAGTCGGTTTATAAAGTGCACTTTAAATACTGCAAATAAAAAAACTTAGCTAAGGATATGTATGGTATTCCCATTTGAGAACAGAAATAGTAGTCCATGTAACCTATTACCAAATTTTTTGATAAAAGGAGGACCTACAGTTTAACGTGGGATCCGAACCACGGTGGGGACCTGGCATTCCCCACATTCACAAGTTTGTGATTAATACACATCTTGTCAGAGGTGAAGGAAGGGTTTGGCAATCAGATAAATCTGTGCCGGGACCAAGGATTGAAACCCGGACCCCCAGCACAGAAGTCTTGTCACCTTATCCCTAGACCGCCAGGTCACATAATTTTTCTAAACATAATCCAATTTTCAGCCTGAAAATATATTGGATCTAATTTCATCTGTTCATATTGTAAGGCTTTTGAGATAGGGATTTCACTTTTGATATAAGTGATTAAAACCTATGGTCTAGTGGTCAGAGTCTTTCGCTATATATCCAGAGGTCCCGGGTTTAATCTCCAGCGTTTACAGGCTTTTTCTGTGAAGCAATGATCTGGAACGGAATCAAACTCAGCCTGTCGAGGACAGATAAGGAGATACTTGAATAAATAGGTAGTGGCTCCGGTCTAGAAAACTGAGGTTAACGACAGGAGAGCTCGCCGTGCTGACCACATGACACCCTCTATCTGCAAATGTTGGCACTATCATCGCTGATGGAGGCGGCTAGTCGGGTGGTATGGCCCGGTTGCGGAAACACGTACGGAGTTTGTTTTAGTAAAAATAACACTAATAATATAGTAAAATGTCATCATTGTTGACAAAGATTTAATCGAAAGCCATTTTGAAAAATTTGCACACTCACGCAATGCAGGAAGAATCAAATCTTGGTCTAGTCTCTCGTGAAGAGAAGCACTTAATAAGGCCCACCATGAAAATGACGCGAAAGAGGTGTCGTAGCAAAAAAAAAAAACCTCTTTCGACCTGAAGTAGCTTTAACATCCCCAGCGCATCTGCTCTTACGAGTTTTTAATCGGTTTCGTGGCTTATATGTGAAAAGCGAGAGATACGCTATGTCTACCCTTCCTCTGTTCTTTCCTACCAAACTCTCGGAGAGTAACAGAAGCCGCGCGATCATCAATCATGAGAGCGGACAGAAACGTAAACAAAAGAATAAACACGCCAATGAGGCGAATTATGAGAGACTCAATGGAAATCATACCTACGTTATTGCCAGACGAAGGTCTAGTGCAAAAGCGGTGTATGTCCCAATGAACAAGCTTTTTCACCTTCACATAGGTCTATGTATAAAGTCTCTTACCTTAAATGACGAAACCCGCCTCGGTGGCGTAGTTGGCTGACGCGCTAGTCGTGTTGAGCTCGACCGCCGAGGACGGGGAGATCGAGGTTCGAACCTCGGTCGGGTGAACTGGGGGTGGTTTTTCATAAATGGTTTTCCACTCTCCCTCCACGCAAATGCGGGTTCACTTCCTCTAAATTCAACCCTCCCAATTCCTAATCCATTAGCGTAATTAGTACTTAAGCGTATAACCCGAACGGGTAGTAAGACGCGGTGCTAAATATTATATTACATGACGAAAAATAAATAAATTAGCGTGTTTGAAAACAAGATGCTTAGGATGATATTTAGTCATGAAAGGGATAAGATTGTCGGGAAGTGGGGGAGGTTACTTGGTGATTAGCTATATACCCTGTACTAATCACAAGATATTGCTAGGATAATCAAGTCTCGTAGATTACGGTGGACAGGGCATTTAGTGTGAATGGGAGAATCTAAAATCGTGTTCAGAGTATTGACTGGTAAGCCCAATGGGAAGAGATCATTGGGAAGACCTAAGCGCAAATGGGAGGATAACATTAGAATGGACCTGAAATAGATATAGAGTAATGTGTCTCAAGTGGTGGCTCAATCAGACACAGTGTCCGTGTCCGACACATGTGTCGGAGCTCAAGACACTGTGACCGATCCACACACTGCAGTGTCCTGTAATGTATTTTATGGCTAATTTGGGCTGAAACTTTAAAAATCATTGGAATATCAACATATATTAGATACATATATATATATATATATATA